>JAECUM010004376.1:0-115796 GCA_016617855.1 Megalonaias nervosa | reverse complement strand
TTTTGCTTCTATTAGGCTTAAGACAATATAGCTGTTACATGTTTAACCTTTTTTAACTCGAAAGTCTATGTTAATTTCGTACTCATCGTGATTAAACCTTTACATGTGTATGTTTAATGTGTATTATTGTTACATGTCTAGGCTCGTACAAAAGTAACAAAGAAAAGAGTGAAGCCAACAAACTTTGTAAAATTTAACAGAATAATTTATTTCCCTAGAAAAACAAGGTAAAATATGAAAAGGACTTACGGTTTATGAATCAAATCCAAAAATTAATCCAATAATTAAAAATATAAGTCCTATCACTAAAAGGTTCTAATCGAATCAAAGTTCGAATTCCTATGAAGTTCCAAGATGGAAGGCGATGACGTCTTCTATAACCTATTTTGTGTTGTCACGACAGTTTCTTGTTGAATCACAAAGAATACTATTCCGGCTTTAGAATTCCGAATAATTTTCAGTAAATGTCTTTGTCCAAGAATTTAGATGAGCACTAGACAAAGTCTCCAGGGAAAATAAATTATTATTAATTCCGAAAAGTAGGAAAATTCAAATCAAACTGGCAATAAATACCTTTGAGCCCGACAGTATGAATTACAACTGACCAAAAAAACGCTATGATACGTCACTTTAACTCCAACCGAAACGCAAAACGAACCACGTGATAGGGTCACGTGATCACTTCCTTTCAAGAGACATAGTAACATTATATGTCATTTATCACGTAGGCCATGTACTGATTCGATTGTACTGAACGAATCTTACTATAAGATTCAATAACAATAATAAAATAAAAAAGTTGTTTCCAATAGAGCTGAAACTGGCTCACCAAAAGATATAAAGTTTCAAACTACTGCGTGTTTATCAGGTTTAACAGAACTGAACTGAATTTTATGGAAAAATGTCAAATCCAGTGAATAAAGTTATCATTACAATAACATGTAATGAAATAAAAATAAAATAAAAAAGAATTTAAAACTAACACACAAGTAATGAAATTACATATACATAACATTATAAATATCCTAGCTACGTTTTATTTTATAGGGAATACAACCAACCGATTTATTGGGAAAAACATGAAGAAAAATCACAGAATAGCATTGAAGATAACTTATAGAAAACAGTAACATTGAGAGATAAAAAGCAGCGAGTACATTTTGTGGACATCAGACTAAAATTATTTTCACACTTTTTGGTTCAGTGAGTAGAATCAGCTGATCGGAACATAAAGAAAATATTATAAATGGAATAAAGTAATCTTGGTTGTTCTCGTCCAGTTTGATTTGTACATTTACAGAAAATATTTCAGGCATAACAATATGAGTAAAAAGTCTAAGTAGTCTACCGTAAATAAAAATGCACCAATAACAGGTGACAACATTAGCATCAATCACTGCAAAAAGTTAAGTAAAACTATTTCTTCAAGGAGGCATGCAACACTAACAATTGTTCTTAAAATGTGAAATTATTTGCTTTGAATTACTATCCAAACCAGTTAGCTCATTGTCCACCATTGAGACTTTTACGCATCATGAGGTAGTACCCTTTTTCCGAGGTCTGTAAAGTCAACATCATTTAAGATACACAAAGTAGATGGTATTGCAGAAAGTAGAAAGATGTGGTTCGACAATGATGTAGACCCTCTACTCGCATTAAAAATACAGCAGAAAAAAAATCATAACGTTTGAGGCCTGGTGTGTTTAGGTCGGTTTTAGAACAGGAGTCTTTTGTCAGGATTTTATACATTTTGCCCTTACATCTAAAGAAGACCAATTCGAACTGCACACGGACAGATGAACCCGTTGAAAAAGGAAGATGAGTTGTAGATTTGGAGTGGAACGGACAAGATAATCGTGGGTACAAAAAGCAAATTAATAAAACCCAAATTTTTACTCTTTGCATAAGCTCGGGCCAAATAGCCAATGGAAAACAATACCTTTCATACACCTAAGCATACGGCTAAACCAGAATCTCTCGGAAACAGATGTGTTAGGATGCAATTCGAAGTAACCCCAAAATGGATATCCTACGCATAATTCAGGCGAAAATGAAAAGAACCTACAGGGAAAAGTGAGTTAAGTATACACTATGAACTGTCTTTGCTTTTCTCTGCGAGTCTGGTCAGTTGATCCAGAACATATTTCATTTCAGGACGCTTTTCAGGCTTTTTATGGCAGCATTTCTTCATCAGTATCTTGAGATCACTAGCACTATAAGCCACATTGTCGCCCTTCCAGTCAGAGTATTTGTAGAAAGTGTCTGGATGTAGACATTCAGACGACACTCTATCAAACACGCGTTCTCCATGCCATACCTCCCAAATCAGTAAGCCAAAGCTGTACACATCAGTAGAAAAGGTGTGGGTTGTGAATAGTCGTGTGTAGAATTCAGGTGCATGGTAAATCTTGGTTCCAACTGAGTTACCCTTGGTTGTAGTCACATCGTTGTCTCTGGACACTCCAAAATCAGATATTTTGATAACTATGTCATTTTCCCTTTGACTCATCTGAAAAAGTAAAAAAATAAGCACAACTCATCATATTTTTCATTAGAATAGACATGAAATGGTGAGACAAATAGTAGTTAATTACAGCTCAGAACATAACAAAATTGTTTTAGTCAATCAAATATCAGTTGGATAAACCCTGTTACTACCCATAACATCTGGTACTACTGTCGTAACACTATGAATAAACTCTAGCAATATTTAGTGCGTTAATCTACATGCGCTGCGTTCATATATATATATATATATATATATATATATATATATATATATATATATATATATATATATATATATATATATATATATATATATATATATATATATGAAGCTTTATAATAGCGTTTCCTTCCATAATCTGAATGTGGAACTACTTTTATTCACGGTACAATTCTGTTTAACATCACATACATATAAAGGTTACTCAAAGCCTTTAATGATTGATCAATGATTCTTACATTTTACGACAATTGACTGATAATTCAAAAGAATTCTAAATAATTAAAACGTACAAGAAAATTATTGGCTTTCACGTCTCTGTGGACGATACCATTCTTATGAATAAATTCAAGGCCGCTGGCCGCCTGTCGTGTAATATCAATGGCATGAAAGACAGACTCTTTGCATGGTGGTTGATAATCCATTACGGTCCTTCCAGGAAACGGAATATTCACTTTTTCGTGACCACTAAAGGAAATAAGATAGTCCTCCTCGATTCTTTTCCCAAGGTCGGTATGACACAATTCCATTATCAATTGAAGCTCCATCACTTCATCTTTTTCAGCATACGATGAGCCGTAGAATTTTACCAAATGGGGAAATACATTCCCGTCTGAAGCCTCTGCTTTAAGTGTTAACTGCCTAGAGAGAAAGAGATTGGATACAAAGACAGTTTTTGTGCATTGGCTAAGTTATGCAAAGATTATTTTGTTACGCCGTCATAATATTTAAAGAATTGATATTATGTTTTCTTCTGAACAGTATATTACATGCGTGTGTGTGTGTCTGTGTGCGAGTTTGTGTTTCCTAAATGGTAAACATCCATCTTCTGGTTCGTTTCTTTCATTATTTCAAATCTCATATAAATTAAATGTAAATCATTTCTTAGGTGCTTAAATAGAATGTAAATTGTTTGTAAGGTGAACACAGTCCTTACTAATTACATCCTATAATATCAAAAAATGTTTAACAACACACACACACACACACACGCACGCACACACGCACACACACGAGAGGACCTACATTATATATAGATTTGATACAAAATGGCCATAGTAAAAGATCGATGTCCGGCAGTTGTATAAGCGCCTGAATTTAATGCGAGATATTCTTTAAAATCAAATTAAATAGCAAAATATCATTGAAATGTCTGGTAAAATGACTTACTTATAAACTCGACTATATGGGAATTACTTCAACTTGTACTTTAAGAGATGGTTAAAAAATTTTTTTATTCCATTCGCAACTGTAAAGCACTAAAAGCACTAGTTTAGACTTTTATTCGCGGTTTTAATACAAGTACAAAATGTATAAATTATCTCTTTTGTTGCTAAGTTGATAACACTTCTGATTTTAGATTTCAAAATGTGTATTTCCAAAGAATAACAATGATTTCATTTTTGAACAGCGAGCTTTCTTAATTGATTAGACAGGTTTCCAACAATGCCATAATAAATTAGTACCTTCAACGTAGTACTTATAACTTAACAACGTAGTACTTATAACTTACAACGTAGTACTCATAACTTACAACGTTGTACTTATAACTTACAACGTAGTACTCATAACTTACAACGTAGTACTTATAACTTACAACGTAGTACTTATAACTTACAATTAACTGTGAGTTAATTGAAAGACATAAAAATTTCAAACAAATTCCTAATCCGGATAAGAGTATGTCGTAAAAAACCCCACCCCAGACAAACAGTAAAAGAAAAAGAAGAGTTGTCAGCGAGCAAGTGCTCACAAGATTCCTGGAAACGATACTGATTAAATCCTGAAAATGTAGATCGCCATGACTGCTAAGTTTTGATACGCAGAAGATCCCAAGATGCATCTGTTAAAGCCCTAAATGTCGTAAACCTTCGTTGGTATAATAGCCCTTAATAAAATACAGTGTTGAATCTCGAAACGGAATTATCTGTATCAGTTGTAAATGTAATAATAAGGTAAAAATTCCTGCAAGCCTGAATCCAATGTCAAGTATGCAGTAAATGTAATAGTACCAGCTCACAAACGTCTTGTAAAACGTCACTTTTTAATCACAACCATTTTATTTTAATTAGTTTACTTTAAAGTAGGTTAAAATTGTACATACGACACGGATGTTCAGGACAATATGAGACAACAGAAAGACAACGCCTTTAAGTCAAACGGGAGCGATAGCTATATTTTCCCGGCAAACTGTGAAAACCAAGCTTGACCTAGGTCTTTTCAATGTAAAGCCTGAATCCAAACTTGCTGTCAATTCATGCAACCGCTTAAAATGTATAGTGTGGAAACCGAAGCGTTTACTTCTAAGTCAGTCTCGGTTATATCTTGCCAGTAGACGGTGAGCGGTCTAGGTCATTTTAATGTTAAATCTTCTACCAGTTTCAATTTCAACCCATGACGTCCTTCGAGAAGTTACTGAGCGGAAACAAAATTTGTGACTTAACTTACGTGGCGGGTAGCACTGACATCTGTTACATTCTGCATCTAAGGACACTACCAATTACATTTCCGTTTTATGGACACTGTGCTTAAATTTATAGAATTGATTACATTTAGGTTTAAAAATTATGTCACATTTACGGTTGTTACAAATAATGGTCTGACAGATGTCCACCGTGTAAAATGCCTCATCATAAGTATAAGGTATTACAAGTAAAACCAATTCACGAGTTTTGAAGAGCCTTTAAATTCAGGTTGGGGATTTAGTCAAAGTAATTTGTTGATATCATACAAGTCACATCATCCCCACGTGCCAACATTATATATAAATGATATACGTTGAAACTACACTGCAAAGTTGATCCACGGCTAAAAACCAAAAGGGATGTGTCCATTGTGGTTCCGTTTGTTGCTTCGGGATTTTGGCAAAAGGGGTTTTGCTATTTTATATTCAATTCAGCATAAAAGGTTGCAGTCATAAATATCTATGCTGTAATAGATATTTTTAAAAATATTTGTTTAACATATTTTCAGTGACCATTTTGTCTTCATAGCTGTTATAACCCTTCTATGCGTAAGTTATAAAACATACCTCAAGAGGAAACATTCCCTAAAAATGTCTGTATCACACTCTGAAGCTGGTCTACGGACGATTTTAGCAGCGATTTCAAGTTCTCGATTTTCTTCTTTCAGTTTTCCTTTCAGGACTGATGCAAATCCACCTTGTGCAACTTTTGAACTTGGGTTGTCTCTGTCAATCTCGAGCTTGCTTTGGTCAATTTCATGCTTCATCACCATGGAAATATAAACCTTTGAACATTTATCTACCTCGGGTAGGAAAAACTGGTCTCTCCAGTATTCAAGTGTCTTTTTGTCAAGTTCACTATCAAAGATTTCAGCAAGGCATTTGTCTCTGAAATGCGTGCATGCGACAAAGCAATTAATTGTTTTCTCTACACTGTCCCAAATGTTTTCTACTATGGCAGTGGCTGTGCTTTGTAATTGCACTTCCATAATGTAGAAACCAAGCACTTCTTCTGTTTGAGTTATCATGTAATGAATACGGTTGGAGTTAAACTCATCTTCACTGTAACATGTGTCCAACACGTGATTCGTTTCAAGAATATCTTTCAATACAATAAAAAGTTTTCTGAAGGGAGTTAACAGGCTGTATAGAAAAGTCAGCTTTTCCTGGTCGTATCCGTCGATCGCTCGGCAGGGACCATGTAGTGACATGCGAGACTCCAAATCCTTGAACTTTGTGCTAAGCTGTTCTAGCATTATTTTATGCGATTCGTGGTACTCCTCACAGATACCCTTCACACCATCGTCATTCATTATTGTGTAATCAATACGTTCGACAATCTTCTGTTTTAGTCTTTCTTTGTAGTCAGACCAAGCCTGACCTTCAGTACGGGTTGGAATATCCTTGGCTAGCCACTGGAAGGGTTCTCTTATTTTCGATTCCAGGCAGGGTCTGAGTTTTGCTTTCACTTTTGTTATAGCTTTTGTTTTTTGACTTGCTAACTCTTTACATTTGGACTGGCATTCAACCTGAAATTTTCTCAAATCACCATTCAGCTTGATTATGTAACCTCTTACTTTTTTTCTTTGCTGTTCATTGAAGTCCTGCATTGCGTTTCTGTTGGCAATTACAGCAGTACACCTTTCCAAAAATTTCATGAGCCATCTGGAAGAAATACCAAATATTAAAAAGCTTAAGATTAAATTGTTTTATGTTGCATAGCTCCAGCAGGAATACAAACTTGGTGTAACAGTCTGTTTTATTTCTGCGATAGTTGTTATAACGATAACTGCATAATTTGTTTTATTGTAACTTTCTTTTGCAGATTTAACAGAACTTCATGGAGTGTGCTTTAATAGGACTTACAATGTGTGGTACACTTGTCACTATCTTCAATTTTCTGAAATACTTTCATTTCCCTTTCAACCTCTAGCGACAAAAATTGTATGTGACGTCATAACCGATTGCAAAAGCTTCCAAAACTTCCTAAAAGCTAACTTCCAAGAAATAGATTTTCTTGGAAGTTAGCTTTTAGGAAGTTTTGGAAGCTTTTGCAATGGGTTATGACGTCACATACAATTTTTGTCGCTAAATTGATTCGCTAAATTAAATGTGTTACAAAGGCAAATAATTCACTTAGATTCAAATATAAAGATGAACAGTGATATACACAAGTCATTCATTATTTTATTAGAATTGTATGCAATCTCATTTATTGCTTAAAACTCCGAACTTAGGCCTTTTCGATATAGAGTAATGACCCAGTAAGTTTCCTTTAGCAATCAATTCATCTCTTTGTAAAGAATATTGATCGAATGAATAAAAAATCCCGCAATGTACAATTATTTGTATACAAATTATATTGTAGCATTAGAGAAGAACTGAGATCCCATATAATTGGCAAAACCCCCCCCCCCCAGTGATTATTGATTCATTGAGAAACTTATCGGCGTCTTTGCCTAATATATTGAATGTTACCCCTTTTAACAACCTTTCAAACAGATTACATTTGTCGTTATGCAGTCAATATTACAATGCAGAGAAAACAATTATTTCATATGGGAGTTATTCACAAAGGTACTTATGAAAATATCGTGCAGATTTTTAGGTCTCCTATAAGCAATAATCGATTTACTTTTGTAGAGCGTTTTAAACTTCGTTTATTCCATGAGTTGAGGAAACCCCAAAAACGATTAATTGTAAGACTATATTACATGATTACATTGTATTACTAAAGGAATTATATTTTATTATTTCGTAAGATCTCTATTTTAGGTGCATCGTCTGAAGTACATATATATATATATATATATATATATATATATATATATATATATATATATATATATATATATATATATATTAAAAAGCAGAATCGCAAACATTTATAGAATAGTTCCTTTTTTGGAAATGTGTGAATAATTTATTCAATTAATTTAGAAGTTGACAGTCTCGCGAAACGTTACGTATATGTTTACTGGCATGGCTCTAAGGTACGGCGTTTTTCATGGCATCGAATGACTAGTCGAATATTCATAATATTAGCCAGCTATTGAGTGAAAACATTCACAAACAGTACTATGATAATACCAGATTTAGATTGTTTTACTGATCTAGGTTAATGCCTTCTAACTCCCGTGACTTTGTCCTCAGGTCAAGAGGGCACGACCACGCATTAAAGATAACATGAGGCGCTCTTGCAAGAGGATAGCAATGTAGTGTAGAAGATGTAGGTTTGTAACGAACAAAACTATTATTGTCATACTAATACAAACAAACCTTTGCACTCGAGTGTAGCCTTTCATACGAATACAAATATTGGAATTATATTACAGCCACAATGTTTAAACATGAGAGTAACCCTCAGTTATCAGTGCAGCCGTGCCTGCAAACCGACCGTTATATGCATAGACTCTGTGTGTGTGTGTGTGTGTGTATCTCTCTCTCTCTCTCTGTTATTTCTTATTAGAGCAGGGTTGACTCTTGTATAAGGATTTATTAAAGTATGTTTCCAGCGTGCCGTTCAATTCTCAAAGACAAAATAGACTTAAGCAAAAAATGTGTTATTCTGGCTTGCCGATTATTTTTACATGAGTCAGTCAGCCACATGGATAATTGTCAATGTGAAAACTACTGAAATTATTGTTTGGTTTAAGTGCTAGCAATGTTTGAGAGACCTAGAATTATAATTCCAAGACTATGGATGCTTACCATTACACGGATGGATTCATGTATGGATAGTGTTATGTATATCTATATTGTGTTCTTAATATTTATCCATGATTATATATCATAAGGCCCATTTGTAAACAACATATTACATAGCTAATTTTTGTCTGCGATTGTAGATTGGACTTTACGATAATGATCATTTGTAAGCATGTTTACTTGGATCTAATCTTAGGACATTGGCTTTTTCCCTTGAAAATAAATGATTTTTGTAAATATGATGTTTTGGCCTTTTGACCCACATCCTGGTCATGTTATAGTGTCTAAGTTGTTTACATAAGGTTGCTTACATCTTTATTCTTCATTCATATGTTAATATCTGTCTAGTGCATTCATTTTTAGTTGTGTTCACTATAATTTGAGAGGAAATTATTTATTTAAATTATTCATTAGAATTATAAATTGTTCATTGACGTTTGGACTTAAACACTATTTTCGGATTATTGTGAATTCATTCAAAGACATTCTGGATTATATCATTGTGATACAGCAAGACTATTGGTATTTTTAACTTGGAATTCATTTAGAATATTCTATACTTTTGGACTTGAGATAGAACGTTTAGGATAATTTGTGATTTGGTTCACAATACTATCAGTTCCTCTTTAATTTTCATTTTATATATTAGACAATTAAAGTATTTGTTGAATTTTATGGAACTTGCTGAGCTTGCTTATTCTGTTACTTAGTTTAAGGGCAAAGAGTCCTAGTAATATGTATATAATAAGCCATGTAATAATAATTCAAAATGACGTAGAGTTTTCAGTTACTTAATATAGGGATGGTAAGCGCATATGTTTTTCCAACACCGTCTTAACTTTAAATATGAGTTCTTTCATTTACTCCGTAATTCTCGGTGGCCTCGTCAGTTAAGGTGTTATACTACTGATCAGGATATTGCAGGTTCGAATCAGATTCGCGGAAAATAATATGTTCTTAATAACTGAGGAAACGTCGATGCATGAGTTGGTTGTACAAGAAAATTAAAGTCAGTCTGACTATATTAAGTTCTCTGTCAATCAGAAGTACGGTGGTACGCATACTACACTGAAATTAAATTTCGTTTGAAACAACCTCTAAGCCTTCTAGTCTGATATTAGTAGCTTTTATGAAGTCGACCTAGAGCATCTAGATGAGCTTCTCGAAGCTCATAACGATTATCCGCTAGTACCGGAAGCGCTGTCGTGCAACAAGACTGGTTGTCCCCGTATCACTGTGAGATTATAAATATTACTGGACGCAAGCATACAGAACGTACAAACCTAGTACGAAACCTGAGAATTAAAAATAACCACGCAGATCACATACTCAGTTTGCAATATCTGGGGTTGGGAATGCATGTGTCACTGATACAAAGTGTTCCAGTTTTGAAAGAGCACATGCACGGCCCCGCACATATAAATGAATACGAATCTGAGAATAAAGACCATAAATGATTTTAAAAAAGATTTCTTCAAACTCATGGACAATGTTGTGTTCGGTGAGACTATGGAGAATCTTCGGAACGAATCCTCGCTGACATTGTTAGGGACAGTGAGCAAGATAAACGTCGAAGGCTTATTGCTAACACATCATTCGAGTGCCGAACGATCTTTGATAGTGGACTCATTACCGTACCTTATAAAAAATTGGAACTAAAGCTGCCAAAATATATATACATTAGAGAGTTAGCGCTGAACTTATCTGCTCATCGTGGAGTTTTCTTATGCTAAGATCAAACCGCGATACGATGACAACGTCAAGATGCTGTACACTGACACACAATCGTTGCAACCAACGAAGTGCATGCGGCTACGGGTGAGGCGTCGCTGGCAAACGAATTCGATGCAACCGAGTATCAGAAGGATCATCCACTGTTTAGTAATACAGGAAAAGAGTGTTGGTAATTTCAAAGATGAGTGCTCGGTTAAGCCTATAGAGGAATACGTATATGGAGCGTTTGCAGCAGCCACGCGAATTCGCAAACACAGCAAATCTGATTAGATCAAAGAAACATAGGATAGGTAAAATAAAGTAAGATAGTCCCCGCTTGACACTAATCGATGGATATTCCTGATGGAATTGCTGTTTACGCGTATGGGCACTACATGAATAATGCGCTAACGCATTAAATCAGTCTTCGCGCAGTTCCGTATCCGTGGGAAAGACATGTAATTCCTCTCGTACAAATGCTCTACTCGGAGCCATTTTTCCTGCGGAATGGTAACATGTTAGTTGCCTTAGAGTAACAATGCGCTCCGAGATTCTAAATATGTCAATGAACCCTACAGGGTTAGTAGGACGATGTTGCCCGCCTTCTAACTTCCGCTCTGCATACATATACCGAAAACAATTGTTCCCGATTGGGTCTAACGGCGGTGGTTGTGAAATCATTTTGTAAGTATAGGTGACACTCTTCTGAAGAATAGCATAAGCGAGCTTTAATCCCATCGTGCGTGAGGTGTCATTATTTAGACGTTTTATGACCGATGGAAGTCGTGTTACCCACTCGCGTGATCGGATCTGAAACCTCACCAAAAAATCCTTAACGTACTGATGTCAGATTAACCGTTTGTAAGTGTACAGTTATATCATGCCACAACAGCCTGACTGCAATGAATATGAACATGTCGAACACAAATCCGCACCTTAGTTTTAGTTAGCAACGCGACAAAGGCTACGAGAAATTCTTTCCACAGGATCCACCCAAGAAGTTGTTTTCATGTTAGCGGGAACGTGTTTAAATACGTTTAAGCTCATCAGCTACAATAGCCAAATCTTTAGACGTCAACGGCTCTGATTCCTTGTATCTAATGTTAGAACTGTATCTATTGAACAATGTAACAGAAAGAGCGAAACCAAAAAGTTTAGTAAAATCAACAAATAACTTGTGTCTCTAAGTTACAAAGTTAATATTTAAAAGACTCTTACATTATTGTGAATTAAATCCTAAAGAATCATAAATGTCCTTGCACAAGTCCGAAAGTATAAAATGTTTGGAATAAATTCCAATAGTCCTGAATGACTTGATGTACCACAGGGATACAAGCCAGAATGTCTTCAAATGAGTTCCCATTAATCCCAAAAAAGTCTTTGAACCTATAAAGTCAATGAACACTTTGTAATTCGAATGCATAATTTAACTAAAAAATCCTTTCAATTTATATCTGAACACACCAATAAAAACTGTTCATAGATTCTCAAAGACTGATATGAAATAAAAATGAATAATTATTTATCAAATCCTTTACATATTAATTTCACTTCTCCTAAGACACAATAGACTTTCCTACTAAAAACTCACTAATTAGCAAACGAAGTCAGATTTTGAGCTCAAATTCAAGTAAATATCTGGTTTACTTCTTACAATAATGATAACAGTCAGGTAAGCATTACCACGTATTCACGGACAAAAATTAAGCACACAATATAGATATACATAACACTATTGACATCATATAGTAATGTTAACGCATACTTTTAAGTACACCCAGGTACCTGATTATGCGGAATAAAGAAAAGATCAGTCGGATGATCTTCGATGGGTGTTCTCACGTCAAACCATCCCTGGGTAATCGACATTGATGAGGGTATGCATATTTGCCAAAGTACTTGTTTGGCAATCATGCCCGTGCAACCCCATGGGTGACTTACTTTTTCAATTGCAGCTTCACCCTCTCCTTTACTAGGGCGGATTATAATATATTCCATTTGAAAACTACTCTTTTCTTATTCATGTTTATTTATTTGTTTTTTACATCAATATATTTTACATCGTATGAGTGGACTTTGAGCGCGGGAATCGGAGCCTCCTAATAAAATCTTAGCCTTCATACCTCGTTGATGAAACATCTGGCAATGTTTTCTTCAAATGTACGATTTTTAACTGCATTCAAGTCGTGGGTGAGATCCATATCAGCACGTTGATGTGCATTGATATCGTTAGATGCTTGTACGCGAGATTATGACGATTACATGCAGCACCGACATGATTTATAGGTGCCTCTCCAGATTTCGATCGATTGATACAATCCGGTCGTATATCCAGCCATGTTCCAAGAATATTCTTTTCACCAGTGTGTTTGCTCCTCGGTGTCCTGGGTAACTTCGCTAACGCAACAAGCGATAACACCGCCCTCAAGACCGTTTTTGCAAGCAGTGTTTGCGTTTCCCGGTGTTCGTAGAGCCGTAGGTTCTAATAAAAGTGAACTTCTTTGCTCCACATCGGACACAAGTTCCAGTCATCATGGCTCGACTAATACGTGGTTGATCCCGTGTTATATTTGCAGTACGCGTTTTTGCGGTGCATAACACACAATATGAAGACATGATTGTGCTATACAATAATTGATATTTAACACAAAAAGAAAAATGACAGATTATTCTGTCACTGACTTCTCCGCGCATTCCAAGCCCAAATATGTTGACATGTTTTCAAACTCAGTTCGTGCGGTAATCATTGGCCCAACGGGATCATGGAAAACCCAATTGTTATTGAATTTGATTTTGATATTTATAGCGCCTCAGTCGTCTCAAATCCTTCACCGTTTACTTCATTTCAACGACTTTGATCTGATTGAAAATAATCTTGTCTTGTACGATGGTGTGATGCTTGAAGACGAAGATAATCCCGCGAGAACATTTATCAGAGTCCCATCTAAGAACAGACATGATATATGTCACACAACGATTTCCATACGTACCCGAGGTAATCGACAATTGTACCATGTGAATGATATATCGTGGTCTTGAGGCACATGGTCTCGCAAACATTCACTGGACGTAGTATGTTGTTGATTACTCGTTAGATGAGTTCCAGAATATGTTTGAGAAGGTCATACACGAAACTTAGTTTCCTGACTTTGGTGGACCACGCAAGCATCAGCCTGGTTTGGACACGATACTTTAAACAATTATGATAATTATTATGTCAAAACTTTTCAGCTATATCATATTAGAGTTTGGTGAGCTATGCTGCATAGCTGCCAGACAAAACCTGGAACTGATTCATAATGTTATAGCTGGACGCAAACGTGTCAAATATATGTTACAGTCGAGACAAACTGCACGGAAAGATCCTTTGTGGGTCCAGTTGTTAGTAAAGTCCAAGCCATGGAACAGTTGCCAGCTCATTTGAGACATCTCAAATACTTGACGAAGACTTTAGAGCAGAAATTGAAAATCTTCCTCCATCACCGCCACCCGTGTATGAGTCAATGTTAAACACAGATCTGCCAAATTTTGGTGAACCAGGCCGTAAGTGGATCTTTGAAAATCTTATAACAGTCGCTCTTGAGACACTCTGCTCCGCAATGGAAAGAGTATTTGAACAAAATGTAAGATGTAAGGACAAGTAAGCATACAGGGAAATGACTGGGTTTAAACAAGCCACAGACCAGCTGATTATATTTTATATTAGAATGCTTAAAACAGTTGCAGATGGAAACGTTGACAAAGCAGATTCGACAAGACCACAAAACAGATCCCGTGCACATACATGGAAATTCGAACCGAACCTGAACCCGGACCATCATACGAACCTCGAACATTATACGAACCATGACACCCGTATCTCCACTAATGCAATTGGCAAAACGTTCTCGATGCAAAGCGGATGCACTCACAAGGAAAGATCGACAGAGATGGCTAAGAAGCGGAAAGAAAATGGAAAGATTTATAGAACTGGCAAAACTACCTGCAACGAGAAAGAAACGATAAGATGTAACACCCACTCAGGAACAACGTGCTATTATACACCAACCATGACGTGCCTCATCCTCACAAACCCAACCATCTGCACTCACACAGGAACAACAACAATAATGCTTAAGAAAACAAAAAGAGATGAAGAAGCAGCTAGCGGAACAAAAACGAGCATATGAACAACAAATACATACTGAATCACAAGAAATAGAAATATACAAATCACCCGCACAGGAAAACCCACATGTGTGTCTAAAACATATAGAAAAAATAAATATGGAGATAGAGGAATAAATGTGTGCAAACCATGCAGCTGACACGGAACATGAGAAACAAAGACGTAAAGCTGACGAGGAACTCAGAGACCGATGACGTTTACCAAAGGACCCTGCATTCACCCCAGAACAACAAAGGCCTTTTGCACCCAATCCGGAACAACCAAGACTGACACCAGCACAGAAAACAAAGAAAAACATTCAAATACAAAACGAAAAGTAGGCACATACATCACTACTTATACCGTAATTTCTATGAGAAAAACCAAAGGAAGCAGATGGCCTTGGTAGACTGTGAGCAGCAGGCAGGGTGAACCCTACAAATTGGTTTCGAGCAAGTTTTTCATAAAATAAAGGTTCCTACAGAGGCTGAAAAGAAGGTCAATAACGCTAAACCGAACCTCCTAACTTTTATTATTACCGTATAGTTTGAAAAACGAATAATAAATCGTTTGGGTTAGCTCATTTTTGTTATTTTATTTTTGATTTTTTTGTTTTTTCTGTTATAGTGCGTTTAGTTTACTCGCGGGTCACTTAATTTTTGTCGGACACCCTGCCTGCTGCTGTAATTAACCAAAGATTTTATCTAGACCTACACGATATCTAGATCTTGGATCATGTAAATTTATTGTAATAAATCCAAACGGAACAGCTTGTGCTTGAGCAAAAAAGTTTCTGAACTTCATCATGTCCATATCCCCTGAACACCAAGTATAATAAATATTCTGTAAAGTATAATTATCTACTCCATTAAACATTACTAAAATATTGCAGTTGTCTCTGATCACTTTAGGTTTTTGTGTATATCGTTGTGTGACGTATATAACATCTGTATTCTTGTGTCTACCTCGAGAAAATATTCTAGCTGGATTTGTTTGTCTGTCCAACATAACGTCATCGTACACCACTAAATTATCAATAAATCCATCTAGGTCATCTACAGATGGAGCCTCATCAATATCGGTAATAAAATCAACCACATCATTACCGTTTTCATTCAGCAATTTTGCATTTTCATTAAAATCTTTAAGTACTTCGTAACAGTGTTGATCATCTACGGATGGTGCTACTAAATACAGCTTGTCCCATCTCAACCATCTCATTATTAAATTTAATAATAGTTGTGTTTTACCCGATCCAGATGGACCTATTATAATCATCCTTATCGAATTTGGTAATGCTGGATGATGTTTCACTGGCTCCTGTTTTCGTGTCGCCGAAAAGTCAATTATATCCATATAATAAATAATATGAGTCTATATTGTGTTCGGTGTAAAATTCCTACACCCACTGCTGAACTAACTACAATAACAACAAAAAATAAACGACGTGCTCTGACGGGCAAATGTGTAAAATGTGGTACCAAGAAATACAAATTTGTTAAAACAAAGACAGGTGGAGATATAGCCGCTTTATTAGGAAAATTACCAGGAACTCCGTGGGCTAAATATCCGGGGAAAAAACACTTACCAGGATATAATTATTGTGGTCCTGGAACCCGACTTGACATCCGACTTGATGATCAAGATCAACCAAGACCAGGAGAGCATCCAGTAAATAAGATTGATAAAGCGTGTCATGTTCATGATGTTGCGTATAAAAGTAAAGATTTGCAACAAAGGCATCTCGCAGATGTAAAATTGATTCATGCATTAAATTCTATACCTAATAAATCTGTAAGAGATAAATTAGCTAGTTTTCTAGTAAAATCTGCCATGAAAAGTAAAATAATGCTAGGGGCTGGTAATTAATTATATAAATATTATAATGGAATCTATTTATTATAGCCCAAGAGGATATTGGAGAGGTAGATCAGCTATTAGTAAATTATCTGAAGCAGCAAAAGTCTCACGTTCTGTTGCTGCAGCGTGGTTAGCACGACAGGCAATATGGCAAATTTATCTACCACCACCTAAAAAAATTCAATATGCACATTTTGATGTCAGCGTCCCTAATGAGGTTCATCAAGCAGATATTTTATTTTTACCACACGATACCATTAAAATTGGTAGACGTCAATCACGCACATACAAATACGCATTAACTGTCGTTGACGTTGCAAGTAGATATAAAGAAGCTGAACCATTATCAACAAAGACAGCGTCTGAAGTTTCATCTGCGTTTGAACGAATTTATCAGCGAGGACCTTTGCGATGGCCACAGTTATTACAGGTTGATCCTGGCAAAGAATTTCTTGGTGCAGTATTATCGTTGATGAAAAACATAACGTTAAAATCAGACGAGGACATACTGAAATTCATCGTGATCAGGCAATTGTTGAACGATTTAATCGAACACTTGCCGAGCGGTTATTTGGATACCAATATGCAAAAGAAATATCTACTAACTTTAAATCCGGTGAGCGATCTCGTGAATGGGTTGCAAGGTTACCAAGTGTGATAGCTGCATTAAATAACGAAATTACTCGTTCAACTTCCATGAAACCTTCTATTGCGATCACAAAAAATATATACCCTGTAGCAATGACAGACATCAACCTCAACCAGTATTAGGTAATGTAACTGTAAGATATTTATACGAACCTGGCGAACTTGAAGGTGGTAAAAAAAGAGCAACTGATCCTACCTGGAGCGTGACTACACATACAATTTCTAGTGTAGTTAGATCCACAGGTAGGCCTCCAATTTACAGACTAGATTCTACCGCCCCTCAACGTGGATTTGTACGTGAACAATTACAAGTAATCCCTAAAGACACACAATTACCACCACATACAATTACATAACCAGAACCTCTACGTCGATTACACTCAAGACAGGTCAGCATCACATTATCACGTATATGACCAAGATCACTATTAATTCTATCTACGGTAAATTGTCTTGGATTATTATTCGAATATTGCCATAACATATTACAGTTACAACTTGCACAATTATTATTCTGTTGTGTTTTTAGTTTTATAATATATTCAACATCAATATCAAAATCACGTTTATTTTTTGTATCACATTGCTTATAACCAGATAGTTTTTTCTTATTACGTCATTATTAACATTCTGATCATTATTTTCTGTAAAATTCATAATAACCCTATGTAGTTGAGATATTCGTCTGACGCTAGAAACTGCGAGATAGACTAAATTCGACCATTCGATCCGATCATCTATAATCCAAATATTTGTATCAGAAATAGTTAACCCCTGTGATGAGTGAATCGTTATAGGGTATCCTAACGTCCACGGTGATTTATTCATATTCAGCGCATTCTCAACGACATTAATATCGACTAAAATAATATCATTCAAGACGAGATTCTGTATTCCACCACCAGGAATTTCAACATCAATATTCTGTCGTCGAGTATCTGCTGGGCGATAACACAAAGGTACAGGTAGATCTAAAAACTTTTCTTTATGTAACAGAAATAATTTCTCCTGTAGTTCATCACGAACTATCTTTCTACTTGCAACTATTAAATCAGCGGGATTCCATAAACTCAGAAAATCATTCATAGAAGTCTCTGGAATTACTCCGCGCATTATTTCACATTGTACTCTGTCTGGTTGTAGTCTGATTAATCTTTTAAACTCCTTCAGCGGTTCATCAATAGCTCTATGGTCATCATTTATTTCTTCATAACAATCTACGTTATTCTTCAGCCATTCATGTGGAGACTGTCCAATAAAAGGTGGTGGTTGACCATGATCACCGCACATTATTATAGCAGTATTCTTTGTCAATAGCCATTCAAGAAATGTTTTTAATATTTCTAACGAGACCGTGCATATCTCGTCCCATATAATATATTTAGGTATATATTTTTCACCCATTCGCTCAGGAGTCCATGTGTCTCCACACCATCTAAAGAAACTATGATAAGTACACGATTTTACTCCTCGTTCTTTTATTTCTCTGGCTAATTTATGTGTCGGTGTCAAAACAATTATATCTGAATTATTATTCATGAATAATTTAATCACGCGCGTTGTTTTACCTGACCCTCCACACCCATTAAGATAGATGGATTTATGTCTAGCTACAGGATCGTATACAGATGGTGCTGATGACTTTGATATTTTATTATTTTTGTAATATATTTCCTTAATTTCAACGTCGGCGGATTCAGAATAACTAAGTATATTTTCTTGTTTTATTCTCCATGACCCCCATTCACCATTACCAAGTAGCGGTTTTAATAAATCCGTATATTTTTTATTTATGTAGAACGAATCCGTTGCGACTCTGACAGCATCACGAGGAAATCTATTTATCATAGGCAGTAGATTTATAGAAACATAGAATAACATCGATGATCTTAAATGAGTAAATTGCGGTGAGTCACCATCAAGATAACTCACAATTGTACCTAGTTTGGTTCCGTCTGATAAATAAGCATTACTCCGATTTATAAATGTGTTTTTTTTCCGTTGTATCAGCGATTATAAAATCGAGTTCAGCATCGTCCATAATCAATCTTGTACAGTGTCGTTTATGATCATATGCTCCTCCTTGAGTAAATTTACCAATTATCTTTCTACCAAGATCTTTTGCAAGTTTCTCATCATGCTCATCTCTGCATTTACGTATATTATTAGTAATTTTAATAATGTCATCTTCATTAAGATTAGGAATTCTTTCCTGGCATCATCAATATTAAATCTATTTGGTTCTGGTAACCAAACTTGCTTCTGTGGACTATATGATATAATCGCCTCACTCACCTGTAAAGATATTAAAATTCCAACATCAAGCATATATCGCAATAGTACTATTGGAAGCCACCATTTTTTCTGAAAAATGTCTTCCAAACCAAATATAAGTAATCGGATGGAGATTTTCTGCAAACTCAAATGATTCTACATGAGCAAATCCGGTTAAATCAAAATCTGGTAAATGTCCGTTTATCGCAACCCTTGTCATCTTGTGTGATGGATGTCCAAATCTCTTAAAGTATTCAGAACATTCTCCGTATCCAAGAAAACTTCCAGGATAACACGCTACCATATCGACGGATATAACGTCATTATACTTATATTTAGTATTCCATAATCCTCCGTGTCCATATTCTATGCAACTTTTATGAATATCTTCAAGAAATTCCGATCGTGTTGGTTTCCATAAATTTTTCTCCTGAGCGAAATGAGCCGCTACGGATGGAACTGTAAAACAATTATTTAATAATTGTCTAACTTTGACATCGTCTGAAGTATATTTCAGCGCAAGATTTTCCATTTCTACATTAAGAGATTCTATACGGTAAATATCACCATTAGGTCGTACAAATTGATCGTAAGGATCATATTCTGAACTTTGAAATAACCAAACGGACACAGGGTCACTTTTACTGATATTTTTGATAAAATCAAATATATGACCATCATAAAATTTAACCGCTCTATCTCGTGGAAATATTGTTACTGCTGAGGTCCATGCGTGCGAATTATGATCAATAATATCTATTGGAGCTCCATTTTTTGTGTATTTTGGTTTATATAAAATCTCTCCCGTCAACGTTTTTACCGTTATTGGGAATTTTAATTTCTTTTCTAGTTCAGCGACATCTTTGATAGATGCTCCGGTATCTTTAACTGATTCTGCCTAAGTATTTATTTTTTTACGTCGTAAATCTGTTAAACCATTACCACGTATCGCGTTTGTAAAATGTTCTGTAACTCGTTCAGCTACACAGTTTATTCTTGACTCTGACAGTTTCATAGGCTTTAGATCCCCGACGTCAGGTTTATTATTAAGCGGATATATTGCATATACAATTGCAGTAACTGGATATGCACGTTGATAATATGTCTTATCAATACCAGTCAGTATTCCGGGCTTAGATTTATTATTTAAGAGAACAATATTATTTCCTGACTGCACACGGACTGGATCGCGCTTATCACGAATAATCCAAATATCTTCTTCTGTATTTACAATAAATTTTATTAAAATAAAATATTTTTGATCATCAAGGTGATTAATAATTACTTTTCCTCGTTTGTCATTCATCATATTAGTAACATTTCCAACTCTGAATGTTGACCATACATGAACAGCGCCATCGTCACGAAATTCCTTTTTTGCTTCACGAATATGTTCGGTTATATCCTCATCCGTTAATGCCAGATCTTGCATCAAAGTACTAAATTTATATTCTGATAATCGATCGAGATCAAATCTGGATATCTGAGGTTTAATTGCCGATAATTCGTTCATATAATTAAGACAAGTATTTAAATTAAAATTTTAGTATATATATAATGATTGAAACAAAAAACAAATGTGCTTAGCTCAGAATTGGATATACTTCTCTTTGTAATAAATCGTGCGTGAATGAATATTGCGGATATCATATGCAAAGCATCAAAAATGGAAGTACAGGACCAATACCATGTATTCAGTGTGGTGTTGGAGTGAGGGGAAAAACTCAATTGTGTCTAAAATGTGGCGGAAAAAAATACAGGGAACTTAAACGATATTATGACAAAAAAAATAACACTGACTCTCCTATAAAGACAGAAGAAGATTATCTTGTTAGATTTCAGAATAATGATTTAAACAAATAATATTATATATAAATGGAGCAAAAAGAATTTGTGAAACATCCAATATATACAAATTATGAAGCATCCCGAGATGGTGTAATCAGACACTGCAGATTAAAGAAACCAGTAGGTAGGGTTAACAATCATGGTTATTTTGTATTTAATACCAGTGGAAATAAACATTATTTATCAAGTAGATTCATCTACGAATGTCATTTTGGATTGATCAAAGATGGACTTGTAGTTGATCATATTGATGGAAATCCCCATAATAATCGGTTATCTAATCTGCAAGCTATCACACAAAGTCAGAATAATATACGTGGAAATACAGGAAGGTGTAAAAAGTTTGCAAGAAGATCTATTAAATCCATAAATACAGAAACAGACCAAGAAATAACTTTTCCATCAATACGTGCGGCTGCAAAACATTTTAGCATAAATCCACGATCGGTACAATTTGTCGCAAATAATATTACTAGATCAGCATATTCATTCAAATACGATCAGTGGGTAATATTTGAATATATCTAACTCTGTACCCTTAATAAATAAATTGTATATAGTTTGACTCTATATTTTACCATGGGTACCTTCACCGTCGCTACTCTCAGTGTCACTCTCACTTTTGACAGAATCAAATAACATAATTTTTCTTAATTGCATTACACGATTATCCACGATCTTCTTTTTCTCATATTCACGAGATAGTTCGGATCTGATATTTTCGATCGAACGTGCAAGAGGCGCAAATAGTTTTACCTGCTTTTCATTTACCACCGCCAAGGATTCTAACATAGACTGATAAATTGATTTTACAAATTTATAATTGGATGGTAATGTGTATTTATTGTCAGTTTTTCTTTGTTTTAATATTTCATAATCACATAATATTTTTTCAGGATCGAGATTATCAGATAGATTTATTCCGTTATGTTTTAATTTTTTAATAGCAGAAATAATATCATTAATGTTTTCTTGGTTCATTATATAATAATTATTTCTTTAAAATAAAAAATAATATCAGTCTCTGAATAATTATTTAAAAAAATGTAGTCCCCATAACCCCATGTGAACCTCTAAGTTGCCATATGACATCTTAGCAGGATCAGAAGGTCAGGGGACTGTTTTTTGAGGATGATTATATACAGATGATTATATACATGATTATATACAGATGATTATATACATGATTATATACATGATTATATACAGATGATTATGAATATATACAAATGGTGATGATTTTGATTTTTGCAGACGGCACAAACATAAACTTAACTATGGACGGAATACAAAGGGGGGATTTATCTACGTCCAACAGATTTTATACAACTCTCCCCCCATATAAACCCCGGGAAGTGCAAAATTGCACCCACCACGTGGTTACATGGTGGGAGAGTTGTATTATTTTTCTGTTGGGTTTCGTACCCCCCAATTAAATAGCATCAGTCGCCAAATGCAAGATAATATCTTTAGCATTTTTGAAGACTCGAACACACGAGAGTCTGCACAACTTCGATCTACGTCCAACCGTCTTACCACTTCGGCCATCGCTCTCTTATCAATAATACAGTTAAATTTAAGTATATATATATATATAATATTTGCGCTATCTCACAGAACTTGTATTACTAATAGAATGTAGAACTGTACTTCAGTTTTTCAAAATTCATAAAATAATTTGCACGTATAATTTATAGTTCGTTAAGGTAACAGACAGACGGACTAATACGCTATACACGTATATACAACTGGGTTTGTACAGGTAACGACGTGGTAGTAAGGGAAATAATCGCTCAATTTACTCCGCAGAGAGAGATAGCCGAGTTATCTCGCTTTATTATATATACAATTGCTTTAATCATAGAAATTGATTATTATTCATGTATTTACTAATCAGATTATTTTTTTACCCCCTGATTATTTAATCAGACGTTCTACGAGCGTATATACAAATTAATATTAAGAGATTCTTGTCTTAGATCCAAAATGTTTCCTGCCTGGTCGGTGAGTTTGAAATTTATTCTTGTCAGAAATGGATTATGAACTCGCAGGTACACGGGGTTAATTGGTTCAGATACAATTAACCAACCGGGCGGGTCTTTAGGGCTAAATGAATATAGTATATACCCCTGTTGGGCCTGATTAGATTTTGAAAGATCTACTTGATAACTGTCATCAATTACGTCACATACTAGATTGACCGCGATCGTAGATGTTATATTAACAATACCAGGTGAGATATGTCGACCTCCACCATGTGGATCATTATTATGTCTTAGAATAGTTGGTGTAGGTATTAATTTTTTCCATGAATCACATATTCTTTTAATGTGTTCATCAATAAGATCATTAACTGACTTCTTTAGCTCTTCAGAGTTAAATCCAGGAATTATAAATGTTGATAGTTGTTCTCGCGTAATTCCGAAATGTTTTAGAAATACTGTTGTGAACAGAAGATTTAGTCTAACACCCTGAGATGGACCGTCTTCATTAACTATATACAACCCTCTATAGCGTTTATCTGCTGCTATGTTCACTAATCTTTTTTCTCTGTTAACAATAATATCATTCATGAACTCTAGGTCTGAAGCAACTTGATTCAAATGTTGTATTGCTTCAATTATTTGATTTTTTAAGTCATCGTTGTAGGAAGTGCTAATGCTGGAAAATAAATTTCTTAGATGATTAAGTACACGTCCGTGTTCAGACTTAATTGTACTAGCATATGAATTTATTTCATCAACATCAAGTACTATTATTTTACCTTTTTTACCATCAACTATTTTTGTAAAATGGGTTTCTGTTTTATCTATATAATGTATAACTCCATCACCAAAATATCGTCGCCATGGGTAAGCATTTTTTTCTGTTCGATATTCTGGAGGTTTTATAAATTTTTTAACATCTATGACGAAATCAGATCTCTGTGGTTCTGGTGGTCCTTGATAAACCGGTGGATCTTCAGACCAACCTAATACTGATCTAATCGAACTCTGATAAATATCTACGGAGTAATCAGGGGAATTTATTTCAATAACCGCAGACAGTGTTGGTTCGTAGACAGTAATTGCTATTTTTGATTCTTTTCCTGTGATAGATTTAATTCTGCGTTGGAACTCATCATTAATCTGCTCTATCTGATAACTACCTGTTGGAATAGCAACTACTTGCCAATCAGGAGTTCCATCAGGCTTATTCTTATTAGCGAATACTAATGAATTATTTGGCTGTAGTCCACCAAATGGTTTTGATCTAATATTTGGCCAGCTATAATAAACCCGTAACTGTGCTAATGCTATTTCTTTTGCAGGAATTGATGTTGGAAAATTGACGCTAAATTCCGGATTGGTCGAACTTAACGATATCATAGTAGTTTTTGACGGAGTCGTATTAGTGACGATCTGCTGAAGTAACTCCCTGTCTGTCATTATTATTATTGTTGTTATTTAATTCATTAAAATCATTAGCGATCACCTTAAATGCGTCATCATAGGTTTTCATTATCATCGCGAATTCAGTATCGGATATTTCACCATCACTGACACACGAAGAAACGTACAAAGATAGTTTAGAACATGCATCTGCCACTGTATGTAATTTAATCATATAATCGTGCAATTTAGCATTTGTACAAGTATCTATCTTTTTGGCTATAATACCGAGAACACCAGCAATAGTCGTTGATGCTGAAACAATAATGGTTATAACAGTAGGTGCTGTCATCGTCAACATTGATAATAATAATCCTGTTCCAGTAATAACAGCAGAAACCGAGTAAACAACTACATCGATGACAATTATACGTCTTTTGTATTTTTTTATTTTCGTGTTATAATAGTCGATAAAATTATTTAGTTTAGTGAGACGCTCACATACTTGATTGCATCTGTAACGTTGAACGTCGATGCGAGACTGAGTTTGATCCATTATTGTTATATTAAGTGACTAATTACGGTGTTTCAGTCACAAATTCCAGATACCACCAATAAGGCGCTGAGGTCATCATTGGATCATCTGATCTCAGTGAAAATATTTCTTCAGCATCCTTATTTAACAGTATAGATACAACTCTAGAGAAAACATCAGTTGAATGACGCCATATATACTAAATCTTTCATCACTAAATACGGACAGTCTATAAACACCAGTAACCTCCGCGGTATATTTGATAGTGCTATTTTGTGGTGTCCATGTTGATGATCCTGATGCTACTGTGTACACGATATTTTTAATTTGTCCGTGTGGAATTTTAATCAGATTAGTTTTTTGAACAATAGTAGGTATTCCACTGACAATGTCGTTGAGTTTCGTGTTAACGTCGGAGAGTTTTATTTCAACGGTTGGTTGTTCCCCAAAAAATTCTTTAATGGGTTTGTTTACATTTCTACGAAAATTTAAGAACGTTTCTAAATGTTTAGAAAAAGTAGCACTAAGTGTAGTAATTTCGTCACCGATTGTTTTTAACGAAGTTGAAATAGGAATTTCCTTATCATCAACATACTTTTTCGTTGCAGCATCAAAATCATATTCCGGTGTTCTAAGATTATTAATGCCATTATTATTCATGTTGAAATGCACGCATTATACCGCCGTTGGCCAATACGTATTTAGATTCTTGATCGTCGACATATTTCTTTGTTGCGGCGTCTGCATCTGCGGTTGGGTTTCCAAGACCTATAATTTTATTTTGATTCATAATAATGTTACCTGTAAATGAATCACCAGCTTTCTTAATATAATCGCTGACTGACGTACCGGAATCTTGTATTTTACCCTGATCAGTAAAAGTAACTATATTATTAACAACCGCGGTGGGAACTCGTATAAGTACATCTGGCAGTTGTATATTACTAGTTTTTAATCGTCCTTCTTTATCCTGAAAAACGACTACTTCATTTTGATCCACACTGGTTATGTTTAATAAATCATCAATTTCATTTCTGAGCTGATCGAGAGTTGCGTATTTAGATAAATCAACTTGCTGATGACCTTTACCACGAGAAGATCTTCCATAAATATCCACCATTATATTTACTAATGTCTGTTTAAATGTGACGTCGTAGTATATTCATGTACAACTTTGTGGGGTGGTTTTGTTGATTTTGATATAGCATCAAGTACGTTAAGTATTTCTCGACCACATATTGGTGGATCAGTTAATGTTTGTGTTGGTAACGTTGAATACCATATTGGAGTACTTTGATAGCCGCTAATATACTTTAAGAATTCTTTTGGTGGAGCTAGTCCATATGAATCAAAATAAATAATTCCACGTGGATCAATTGCATATCCGACCCAATGCGTGCCTGGACCA
Organism: Megalonaias nervosa; assembly: GCA_016617855.1. NCBI lineage: Eukaryota > Metazoa > Mollusca > Bivalvia > Unionida > Unionidae > Megalonaias > Megalonaias nervosa. Next base: position 89,092 of record JAECUM010004376.1, on the reverse strand, counting down.
GAATTTTCATCGAGATTAATAATACCGGTTTCAATGTTATTTGGTTGTTTTGGTAATTGATCACGCATGAAAACTCCTCTAAAATTTTTTATTTTTAATTTTTTAGCAGCATCTAGTAAATCAAAATTGGACATAGGAGATATCAGTAAACTGTCCCTGGTAATCTTAGGCCTTTTCCGTACCATGAATGTGGAGTCCCTGGTAATCTTAGACCCCTTCCCTTTTTTTTGATTCCCTTTCCTGTTGCTTTCTTTAATGCCATTCCAGCAGCGGTTCCAACAGCGCCTAATGCAGCTGCTTTTGCAACAGCTGGGGCTGCAGCGGCTATTAATGCTGGTATAGCAGCAAGAAGTGGAAATATACCACCCGTCTTAATAATATCTTTAATGCACCCGCAGAAAGATTAAGTTTTATACCTTTATTTGATTTTTTGGCTTCATTGAAATGCCCGAGCTGACGTTCTGTAAGAGATAATTTATTTGAACCGCTCATCTGATCTTTCTTTAGCGATATTTTTAATCCACAGTTATTTTTTGATGCTGATTGTATCCTTTTAATCTGACCAGGAGTCAGACTAACACTAACGTGATTATACGACATTATAATATTCATAAACGATCTAATTACATGTTTTCTACTGGCGCATCAACGACTCTCATTCGTCCACCAGCACCTTCAAGTAACATCGATTTATCGCTGAGTATGACAGCAATTGCTCTGTAATTGTCAATACCTTCTACTACTGGTGGTCCTGCTGCTCCTACTGGCTTCAGCACGCGAGCTCGAAAGTGTATATCAACTACTGACTGTCTGTATAAATCCAAATGTTCGAGCGAAAAGTAATAAATTGGACATAAGGTTGTAAAACCCAATTGTGATATTTGTAAACCAGTATCAATATTTTGATCACGACCCATGAACGTCATTAGACGATGATATACACGTGCTACATGATTTTGATCAAAATTCAATAAAATATCTTCAGATGGTTCTTGATGCCCATTTATCCTTAACGAAACCTCGGAAACACCAAGATTATCAAATATCATAATACTACGTAGTTGATTATTTACTCGTGCATTATTCTGTAATGCAATAAAAATATACCGTGGTGCAGACACACCTTGTTGTGATGTTATCTGCCACGTAAATAAACCATCAATATTACTCTGGATAGCATCTGTGGTCATTGTCAACCATGATAATGCTGATTTACCACCTTGATTCATAAAAGCAAGTAACCGATCTTCTTCAGATATTGATGGAGTCATCACCGGCATCCATAATGAAAGTTTTGTCAGAATTACTCTACCAGCATCACCAGCGGATCGCCATAATGCATCGTTGTGGGTTGCTTTTCGTACAAGTACAACTGTATGCTTAGCTCCGAAAATGACTTTTCTGACATTTCTACAAAATCCAAATATATGTGACAGTGGAATGGCACATGAAAATGCTCTTCTTCCACCACGCAACATTGCTCGACGTGATCTAAATCCCAAGTTAAAATCTGGATCTACATTAATAATCATACTTTGTACATCAGCGTTGGCGTTTCTGGCATGGTTTTGTGGGCGCCCTATTTCATATTGTCGATACTCTGGAGAATCAGTTGTATCCTTTGCAAACATCATTGACGGGCCAGCCGATCTTGAATAATCGTCGCTGTATCTTGCAAGGCCTAATATCGTTGTAGCAACATCAACGTCCTTCTGAATTGATTCAATATTTTTACCATCAATCATATACGTAGCACTATCAAATAACGCCATAATACCATTATTAACAAAACCGACACTAACATCGTCTCCATATGCTACTGGTGCTGCAGGAGCAGCGTTATTTAAAATTTCACCTTCAACCTCAATAAAAGCCTCAGCGGGTAGGAAATACCTATTTGTATCCTGAACTTGTAGTTCAATTCGTCCACGCTGATCTGGAATTCGAGCATCATAAGAATAATATTGATAATCACGCACAGACTCATCTTTAAGTACTGGTGCGTCCATGTCGAATGCTGGATCAGATATTCGCTTAAACATCTTTATTATATTTATTATCGTCTAAAACGAAGACCACTTCCTGCTATCAGACTAGCGATTATATTTTTTTCTTTTTCTGACATTGGTACATCAGCCAACTCTGCTAGTTTTTGATTCGCAGCTTGATTTATTATTTTACTGACATTTGCAGGCATTACTTCAGTGCTAGGTAATTTTACAGGTTGAGGTTTTCGTCGTATTAATCGTGCTAGTCTATCTTTAATCGCTGAAAATGCTTTACCAGCGAGATTACCCATAACACCAATACCTTTTTCACGAACAACATCAATAGCTTTCATACCCAGTTGCTTTGCGATCGGTATTGCTTTTGGGGCTATCCTTCTAAATAGACCCTGAACAACATCACCTAGTCCATCTCCGTAGGTTGTTTTGTATACTGGTAATCGTGAGTTTATTACCCTGACCATGGTTGGTCTACGTTGAGTACTATGTGCGATCATTTTATTATAGTAATTGTATTTAATTACGTACTTAGTCACTGTAGTAGTCATCGGCAATTTCATTAATGAGAGACCGATACACATCAACGTCCATGATACCGCCAGTAAATAATCGTCTACAAATATCGGCCACTTCATTAATTATTTCTGGAGAATTATTACCAGCTCGTTTTCCTCCGATGAGGATTTCTAGTCGTTCAACGTCAGCAAGGACGTTATTAGGACATAGAGTAAAATCACCTCCAGTAGAGAAACCTTTTCCAATAATAAAATTATAAGAATCTGGAATAATCTCATTGATTTCAGATAATGGTAAGTTTAATTCAAATAATCTGTTTCTAATTTTCATTAGGCTATCAATATTTCTCTCAATTCCTGATTTAAAGGGTTCTGAAAGGAAGAATTTACTCTTTCTTAATGAATCTATATTTTCTTTATAATATCTAGCATTGCCAGTTAATCTTTTAATTTCCTTTTCTCTTTTTAATATCTTCGCAGATTCAGATGATTGTTGTTCTTCCAGAATTTTCTGTGAGGCTGGCGACCAATATTTTGATCCTTCTTTTTCTTGTATTATTTTTGCTGCTGCCCTTGTCATTGGTGGTGATGATCTTAATGGCGATGGTAATGATAATGATGGTTGTGATTCCAATGTTGTTTCAGGAGCAGGCTGTAATTCCGATGTTGTTTCAGGAGCAGGCTGTAATTCCGATGTTGTTTCAGGAGCAGGCTGTAATTCCAATGTTGTTTCAGGAGCTGGTTTTTTTCTTCTTATATATTTTCGTTTTGGTCTTGCTGCTGCTACTTCTCTTGCCTTTCTCTTCTCTACTTTCGCCTGTATCTTGCTTTCTTTCTCCTTTCTATCTCTTTCTTCCTGCATTCTAGCTAAAATATTAATTTTATTTATATAATCTCGATATTCTGGATCACCAGATTTAATTTTTTCAAAATTCGTGTTTATGCGATATATTGTTTTATACCACTGATCACGGGTTCTAATATCTTTAACGTTTTCAGGTTTCATTAATGTTTCTCTCCGACTAAAACCAGTAAAAGCAAGCACAGCTAATAGATTTGCGTCATCAATCCCCCTAATTGTTTTAACAGCATCTACAGTAAATTTATCTTCCAATTCAGCAGTAGTACTAATTACAACCTTATCTTGTTTAGGAGCTGATGCTTCAGCGACTACAGGTATTGGTTGAGCAGCAGCTATTTCAACTGGAAGTCCACGTAAAAGTCTTTTTGTCTGTTTTGTTCTTTCCGCTATTTTTTCAGTTGCCTCAGCGGTTTTCTCTAAAACAGGAAGAAGAGGTTTAGTTGTCTCTGTAATAGGTTTAAATAATTGTTTTGTATCCTCTTCAATTTCAACATGAGATTCTTGTCGTTCTTGTAATTGTCGTTTGACAGCATCACGAACAGGTAAATATTTTCTAATTGCCTCTAATCGCTCTCTTGCTAATCTAGCTGAATGAGGTTCTCCGATGACAACCATATTAATAATATTTATAATAATTGTTTAAATTACAGCAGCAGGCAGGGTGACTGACAAAAATTGAGTGACCCGGCGAGTAAACTAAACGCATTATAACATAAAAAACAAAAAAGTCAAAAATAAAATAACAAAAATGAGCTAATCCAAACGATTTATTATTCGTTTTTCAAACTATACGGTAATAATAAAAGTTAGGAGGTTCGGTTTAGCGTTATTGACCTTATTTTTCAGCCTCTGTAGGAACCTTTATTTTATGAAAAACTTGCTCGAAACCAATTTGTAGGGTTCACCCTGCCTGCTGCTAAAGTTTTCTTAATTCTATTTCCATCTTTTTAATTTTACTTCGATTCCTTTCATTTCAGATCCAGAGACAGGTTTACTAATTAAATTAAAAGTACTTGTATCAAAGTATTCTTTTCCACCCAAACTTTTAAAAAATATTTGAATGTCCCGTTTTGACGAAGATGGTTTTACGTCCGAAATGGAATAGTGGCTGACAAGCTCAAGCAACGCATCTTTCTTTAAACACTCCAACCCATCATTGGTCGGATTGGAATCAGAACTCTCCTTCCTAGATGACATTCTGAAAGCTTGTTGGTTTCACTATGTAAAATCAAAAGACCAGGGGCAAGGAAAATTCTAATAAAAATGAATTTAAATTTCAAAAACAAAGTTTAATTTCTCTGAAATATTTCTGAAATTTGTATCCCGGACAAGACCCCAATTTCTGTTACGACTCTATGACTAAATAACAGAAAGAAACAAAATCAACAAGTTTTTTTAAAGTTTAACAAATGATTTAATTATCAAAGTTATAAATTGAAAATTTAAGAGGAACTTAGAATATTATGAATTAAATCCAAAATAATTATAAAACGGTTCTACACAACTCCAAAAGAATCGAATGTTCCGAATGAATTCGAGATCCTTGAATGCACTTGTCTTCTAACAGTCCTGATGTATCACAATGGCATTGTCCAGAACTGCTTTGAATAAATTCACAATAGTCCCAGAACAATATTTTAGTCCAATGAGCACCGTGTAGTTCCAATGAATAATCAAAATAATTGTCTCCTCTCAAATTATATCTAAACACAACATTAAATAATCTGAAGACTAATATTAACATGAGAACATATGAAATAAGACTTCAAAATAGGAATTAATTGATTGCTTAGTTATCTTCTTATATCCACACATACAGACCTACAACGCAGTTTTCTCCTATTAACTGTGCGACATTTTGCAATATCCCACTTGACCGACCCATCAAATGCGAAATAACTTAATTCTTCTAATAATCCACCTGACATCATTAGCCAGTGAGAAATTATTCTAAAAGTGTCCACAGGTTCAATATAGCGATGAATTTAACTTGTAAACACCTATTTATAGCTCAATATCTTTAAAATTGAATCTATACCAAACGGCTAAAAATTACTACGTATTATTTTGTTTATAGATGATTGCTAAAATTTACAGTCATGAACAAAAATAATGCACAATATTGATACAGTCATATACCAAAGATTACACAAAATATAGATATACATAACAACACAAAAACTGATAATGGCACAAGTACTACACAGTTTACCAATATTTCGAGACAAACAAACTCTTTATCATGGAAGAAACAACTTACATCCACAAAACAAACACGAAACACAAAAGCCAAGAGAAATTCTGGACTTTTTCATGGGTGAAGTCTACGAACTTGTTATAAAATGGAAGAAAAAAAGAAATAATTGAAAAACGGTCCTAAAAGAGATAAACTACGTATTGTAACACCCCGTGTGTTAAATATGGAAAAGACCAGAGTTTATGACTTAAAAATGATTTTTATAAATTAAAAATACGGTAAGATAGAACATGCTTTCAATCTCGCATAGTGACTTTACATAAACACAGTGTCTATCACAACACTGTCAATTTCTGATAATACAGAGCAGACTTGTTTGTCTAAACGCCAAAAGACAACGTTATAATACACCATATTATGGTGAAATTAATTCTATTATTATATTCCTGTGTATATTGACAACTAAATTTATTAGATTGACTGTAACACATTCTGACATAGTAGCGTGATCTCAATGAAAAACAAAATAATTTTAATACTAGCGTACGTCAGCAGTGTGGTGGGAGATAGCAGTGGCTTTATAAAGAATTGTATAATAATTATAAAGCATTTGAATTCAACAGCGATCATGTAATAAATCTATTTTAAAATTTCTCATAACAATATGATTCAGTTTTGGGATTTTTAAAGTGCCAAAGTTAATATCGGTTATGTAAAATAATAAATTATGGTTTTCGGTTGGATTTGGAATATGTGGCCGAAATTCTTTTCTACTTAGATGTTCATACTTTGCCGCTCTGACAGCTATCTGCCAGTGCACTGTTTTGCACTCATATTTATAGACTCCTATTTACGTCACATGATCTTAGTTAGCCAGTCAATGTACTTTCCTTGTCAGGGCTAGTCATGGCGGTAACCAAGTCAGCTGTTCAAACTGCATGGAAAAATCCCTCTGAACACAAAATTTAGACAGAATTAAGTTGTCCTCCCAAAGTCCGTGGTGTGCGTTTTTACTTTTAACCTTATTTGTATATTCATACCTGCAATTACGTAGAACTGAACGAAACGGACAAGTGAATTTCGATGCGAATCGAGCCAGAGTACAACGTACTGGTGATGCAGTGAGTCGTAATACGGTTAGAAATAGTCCCTATCAAGTGCATACTATTTTGCACATTAAAGTAAAATAACCAAGAACTTACAATAACAAACAGTAACATTAGTTCTAACTTACTGTTCAACAAAAGTCTGACAAGAGAAATGTGATTCTTCGCCGGGCACATTGATTCCATCACTATCCTCCATCTTCGCTGTTTCGGTAACAAAACTCACCGGATGGTTGAAGTCACTAATTTATGGACTAACATCATGTTTCTGGCTTTGATATTCCAAAATCATGGAAGGTAAGATAATTCATTTCCTAAACTATTCATGTGAAATTCCAGCACGACACACGCATGGTCCAACATGAAAATGAATAGGACAATAATTGCTAACATGCGAACTTCTTTCCATTTAATGTTGATGTCCCAGGGCATGTAGAGCCGTTGATGTCTTTAGATGACTTCCTTGACGAATTCGTTCATACTCATGACAACAGCGTGACATTACGAGGATCAGAGCAAGGTTTTATACTCACATTTAGTATAAAACACAGAGTACACATTTATAAGAGATGCAGACGGCGATCTAAACAATGGTGGGTGGGTGGCATATGTTCAGAAATGGAATAAATAAGTCACACATGGCAGATGTTTTCAGTGACGGATAAAAATCGCATGATCAAATATGCCAAAGTCTCGTAGGTCAAACATCAAATAATCTTCATACATTAATTGGACAATGTTTATGCATACAAAACTCCATTCACAATACCATTAAGGTATTACAACATAGTGAACTGCATCATGTTTTTCGGACGTTGTTTCACGTTTTTACATTATCATTATTAGCATTATTATTGGAAAAGGAATGTAGTTCTCAATAGTGCCTAGTATTTTGGTCTGTTGAGTTAAGTATTACAGTATCTATTTTGTACTGCCGTCAAGCTAACATGGCTGTACAACAACAATCACAGAATGAATTATCGTGTCTATCGCACAGAGAACCAAAATGTATTTGGTGTACTTAATTCCAGGTTTGGGACAAAGGACGGAAGCCTTGCGTGCCGAAAAATCAACGACATCTACAAAATTTACCAAAGGAATTATGTCCCGTAAAGTTATGCATAGAGCTACTATACTGGAGTAGCGGGATAAGGATAAAAGTTATAGTAATAATAATAATAATAATAATAATAATAATAATAATAATGATAAGTTGCGGAATATTTACTTGTGTAAATATTATTGCAAGAACTGCGTACTTGTGATAAACTGATGCAGACTGCAATTAAAAAAAATATTGCATTGGGAAGGTTAGGCCTATTCATTTAGGCCGAACTCCACATGAATATTTAGATATAGTATCCAGTATCGTCCCTTATGTGTGTGTCCTTTATCGGTTCACCCGGGTTAAATTCAGTCGGTGGCATCTCGAAGGACTCTAGTGAATTCCCACTCGAGTTGTAGTTGTTGACAAGTTTGGCGTTGTATTTGTTACTAATGGCGTTCTTTTGGTTATTCATTCATTTCCTAAAATTCAATGGTTTCTGCAGCGTATTGAGTGGTACAGATTTTACATGTCAGGTGACGAGCTAACTTATGTTTTCGAACCTCGGAACGATTTGGTGTCGGACATATCTTAGAATATTTGCAACGCTTGTCTTTGAGACAGTATGTGCTGCATCTGTGGACTTGTTTGGAGTTACAAACTGTCCTTCATATTTTTATATACATTGGAGTTACCTTTGCACGTACCAGATGGTCCTGCAGATTGTTACCTAGGAGTTACCTTGGCACATACTAGATGTTTCGTCAGATTTTTAGGTGTGCGGTATACAATCATAGAAACGTCTTCAGACGTTCGGAGGATTCGATCTGGTGCCAATGCTTCCGAATGATCTGTTGTAAGTTTATGGCATCGGTTTGGAAAGTAACCACAAAGGGGACGCACTTGCTGGGTTTCTTGGTTGTATATTTCTAGTTTTGTTAATATCCGTCTCAATATATCCCCTTTTGTATCCTCTTCTTCTAAGGTGCCCCTTGAGCTGTCCGAATTTTCCAAGGTAGCCGTATTAGAGCAGATACACATGCCGTAAGAAAGATATTTTATTACGTGCTGGGCGTGGCAGCTTTTCGGGAGTAGATACTGGTGAGAGTCGGTTGGTTAAGGATACGGGACTGTTTCTATGTCCCCCCTCCCATGATGGTGGACTGATTATCCAAGAAGTCGCTGGACCGATTGGATGACTTCGACGCAAATTTAATCGTAGAATGGAACTTTTCGGCAATTGTTTTACAAAATATTTGAAATTGTCACCCGTTTCGATCCATTTTTATTCGCTGTCGTCAATCAATCTACACCAGCTTATAGGTCTAAAGGGTGCATCACTGACGAGTTTTTGCTCGAGTCTTTTCCAAGAGATTATTGGCATAAGAAAGTGACATTTTAGTGCCCGTCGCATGTTCAATAAATTTGTAGGAAGTGTTGGTTTTTCGATACAACATTGTTAAACTTAAGAACACTTATTAAAAGTTTGACCAGATATGTCCATTGGTATAGGTACTTTGTAAGCAATGATGCGAACTCCTGAAGACAAAGTAAATCAATAAATTATACTGCTCCAAGCCGAGATGTCATTACAGACCAGAAATTCGGCAGAATGCTTTATGTCTTCAGTTACACCGTCGAATGATCCATAGCCCCAAAAAACTACATCATTTTAATCTACCTTTTAAACCAGCGATTTTAAACCCAGTCTTCATGAATATGTCACAGTTTAAGAGTAATGGAGATAAATGCAAACGTTTAAAGGCAATGCCTACTGAAACAAGGAAAACATAATCAACGAGAACATGGTTGGTAAACATTTATTTGCTTATGCTTCGCCGATTAAATACAATCCATTGTAAACATGTAATATTCTTATCAACAAGAGGACAAATGGAAACTGTGTACACAGATCGAATGTGTGAGCGACTGCAGCGACTAAAGTCAACACACATGAATCAGATGCCATTCTTAGGTAGGCAGTAACGATGGTTCGGAGAAAAAAAATTAATCCTACGGCATCCGACCCGAACTGTTCTGATCAGGATTAGAACTAGTAATCTACCCATTTTGAAAAAGACAAACGAAGCCAATATCTACGTTTTGGGTATAGTTATAAAGCGAGGTGTGTGTGTGTGTGTGTGTGTGTGTGTGTGTATTTCTACTTCCTCATCCGTCCTGCTTTTGGTAGCTTAAGATTTGTGAGATATACTTTATCAATATAATATTTGATTGGGAAAGAATCACAGCACTAACTGAATATGATTATTTATACCTTGGTTCCACCTGAACCATATACATGTACACTGCTATTACAAAGAATGATTTCTATTCTACCGATCTGTATAAAAATGAACTGATAAATAAATTAAAACATAATTTATCTGTCCAAACACAGACGCAGACCCCGACCCTAGATTAAATAAACAAACTACCATTAATCAGTGTCATGGAATAAACATCCACTTTGTATCAATTATATTGTGTGTGCGTGCGCAGCATGTGTGTGTGGTCGTGCGTGCGTGTGTGTGCCTGCGTGTGCGTTTGCGTGAATTTAATAAGAAAATTGTTATTATTTGTTCTTACTATCACTAAAGAAAAAATAATTAAACTGAGTAGATTGTTTCTCAGTCACTTAAAGAAATGAGGTATAGATAGTTCATTATATATTACAGCCTTTCTTGGTACAAATACATCAATCTTCTGTACCAATGATCAAATACAGATAAAGCCTCAAACTTTGTCACTCGAATCAAAATAGGAGTAATTACTCAATAAAAAAAAGCAAAATAACAACAAGCATCGGCTACGTGCTCGGCAACACATTTACAGTATCAAGATGAACGTGATTTCCTAGCACACACACACACACACACACACACACACACACACACACACACACACACATATATATATATATATATATATATATATATATATATATATATATATATATATATATATATATATATATATATATATATATATATATATATATATATATATTCTTGACTGTGACATTTCATTCTATACAATGAACATATTTTCACTGGCTTTTATTGCAGAATGTCAGTGAAACGATGCATCGTCAGAGATAAGAAAAGTGGAACGAAAGTTTATTCTTGCATGGAATTGACTTCTCATCGGCCTTAATTATTTATATATTATAAACAGCAATTGGAAATATGGACTAATTTTGGCCAATGTGAGTGTGGTGATTCTATTCAGTGTAATCGATACATTTCCATGGATTCTGTTCAGTGTAATCCACACACTTGCCTGGATTATATTCAGTGTAATCGATATATTTGCCTGCTGTAAAATTCGTTTTCCTTTCCTGTTTTCAAATGATGCGTCGTTTTAACGGTGGTATTTTCAAAATAAGCCAATGTAATTATTCAGTGTACAAGCTATTTGCGATATGTTTTCGGTGCACCTTATTGAAATATTGAGTTCCATCATCATAATCATCAGCATCAACGTCGTCAGTATGAACATCATCATAATTATCACCAACTTCAACAACAAAGGCAACAGCAAAGGAAACAAGATCTATCTTTCGTTATTCATTGCTAGGATGAAAGTAACTATTATATTTAAAAATGGCTGTAACAAACCGATTGCCACAGTGTGGAGAAAGACAGGCAGACTTTAGGTTAATAAGTCTGTATTGCAATCAATTAAATGAAAAATATCCTTTGAACCTATCGATAGCAGTAATGAACGCACATTTGACAGCATGTGTAACTGATTGAATTACATTTCTCTTTAATGTAATCTTTTATTGAATCCTTTTGGAAAACAAAAGTGCTTTTATGTATAACAACATTTCAAAATAATGTTTTATCAAAGGAACAAATTTGATAGGTACAATGCTTCCTGTTAAGATTGTGATCAGATTCTAGACGTTATTTTCTTCCTCTGCTGGAATAAGAAATCTGATGCACACAGATTGTGGTTGAGTCCTAACCAATTAGATAACGTACAGATGAGTTTCGAACTAGAAATGTATTATATTTTCTTAGGATAGTAAAACTAAATTTGCACTCTCAAGTTAATTACATCGGTGAAACTGGACAGCCTACGCAATACGCCGCATAGGAGAGCCGATGACGTACAGCACATGACCTTTTCTTCAATCCAATGACTGCAGTACATATCTGCGAAATGCTCCATTGTATTGTTCACAGTCTGTGCTCTTAAAATAAGTAACAGAAAAGAGTGAAAGACAACAAGATTTGTAAAATTTAACAAATAATTTATTTCCCTAGAATACAAAGTGAAAATGAGAAGAAAAAAACTTACGGTACTGCGAATTAAATCCAAGAATTATAGACACAAGTCCTAATAATTTAAAGTCCTGAATAAAACTCAGTACAAGTCCCGAAGAAATCCAAAACCTGAAGGTGATGACGTGTCTGTTATAGCTTATAGAGTGTTCTTGTGTCAACAGTCTTTTGTTGAATCACAGTAATATAATTCCAGCTTTGAATTCAGTATAAATTCCAGTGAATGTCTTTATCCAAGAGTTTTATCAGAGCACTTTTGTATTTCCAGAGAAAATAATCACTTGAATTCAATAATTTGAACAAAAAACATTCCAGCCCAAAACTGCTGGTCACAACATGTAATATACAACTTGAAACTGCTAGATGTTAAAGCACGAATGACCAAACTCTTACAATTACAAGATTATATAGTTCTCTACTTGACCTCAGGTCACAATTAGCATTTTCTAAATCAAAACATTACCTAATGGAATATAACCTTCTAGAATGATCATGATGTTTACAAAATCAAAACCATAACCTGTAAAATTCACTTAGGAAAGTACAAAACCCTGACCCAAATAAACATAGTTACTTCTTCTATTAATAAAGATCCTGGTATTAAGCCCATAAACATAGAGAATAATTTAGCTAAATATTAGATGTTTATATAAAATGAAATGAAAAGGTCAATCAGGTCAAGCAGAAATGAACTCAGTTTTGGACAAGATCAAGTCCAGCATACAATGGTACATTACAATAGCGTGTAATGAAATAAAATAAAATAAAACTAACAAACAAACAATTAAATTAAATATACATAATAGCATATTCACCACACATACGTGTTGTCTGGAAACTGACAATATTGCTATAGTTTCCTTTCATTCGTCCATGGTGAAATTTTATTCCACGCAAGTGATACTTCCGTTTATCATTATATATTGCTACTTATATGTAATTAAATTGTTTCTGTGTTAGTTTTAAATTTCTTTTTATTTTATTTTCGTTTCATTACATGTTATTGTAATAACTTTAGTCACTAGATTTGACATTTTTCAAGAAATATTCAGTTCAGTTCTTTTAGCCTGATTAGAACGCAAAATGAATGCTACTTTATATTTTTAGCTGACCTAGTTCCTGACCTTGGTTCTGAATTCGTAAACTCTGAGCGAAAATGATTGGTCATTACCAAGGTCATGTTCAGCCCACGTGTTAGCTCTGTTGTAAACAGTTTTTTAAAAATTCATTTCCAGTGTGGGAATCAGATTCTTAGCTAAGGCTATATTAGCCTACGAGATAATTGACTTGTAGTAAATGACCACGTGACCCATCACGCGGGATCTGAAATTGCGCTCTTAGTAGGGGTTTAATTCTCAGTCTTAATTCTCAGTCTCAGTGTTTCTAAGTCAGTTGTAAATAATACCTTGAAGCTGAAAGATATTCCTGTTGTTGCCTTTTGAACTGAGCTTTTTTTATTTAAAATAGTTTTTTTTTTGTTTTAAATTTAAATTCCCCTAGTTTTCAGAATATTTTAAATCCCAAGTACTATTTCATATTTTGTTTGAAATTTTCAGTGGAATGAACAGGTTTTTTTTCACAATGTCATCAAAAGTGGAGACGTTTCTTTCTAGTCCCACTCAGTTGGATTGTTTGAAAAAAAAATGAATTGCTTGAACTTGCCAGAAATACGATCTTTCTGGGGCAAAATTTTCCTTAACGAAGCAAGAAATAAGAAACAGTTTCATCCAGTATTTGATAGAAAAGAAAGTTTTCGATAAAAGTGCTTTCGGTTCGATCAGTAAGTCTGTATCAGACTCTGACATACAGGTAAAAGAATTAAAATTAAAATACAAGATGGAATTAGAGTTAAGAAAGCTTGAACTTCAGAAAGAAAAAGAACAAATGTTATTGGGAAAAAGAGGAGAGAGAGAGAGAGAGAGAGAGAGAGAGAGAGAGAGAGAGAGAGAGAGAGAGAGAGAGAGAGAGAGAGAGAGAGAGAGAGAGAGAAACAAATGCAATTAGAAGAAAGAGAGAAAGAAAAACTTATGCAATTGGAGTTACAGAAAGAACAAATGCACTTACAGATGCAAAAGAGGATGAAAGGGAATTTCAAATTAGAATGAAAGAAATGGAGCTGGCAAGTGAAAAGCACATTCCCACTTCACATACAAATTCAAATTTTGATATTACAAAGAATTTTAGGCTAGTACCCCCTTTTAGTGAAAAAGAAGTAGACAAATATTTTCCTTATTTTGAAAAAGTTGCTGAAAATTTGATATGGCCAAGGGAGCATTGGACTCAATTATTGCAGTGTGTACTTTATGGCAAAGCCCGAAATATCTTTGCATCCCTGTCAGTACAGCAAAGTTCTGACTATGATTTGGTTAAGGAATGCATCTTAAAGGGTTATGAGTTAATTCCTGAGGCTTATCGGCAAAAATTTTAGGAACTATAGAAAAGAAGCTGGACAAACTTATGCCGAATTTGCAAGAGAAAAAGAGCAGTTATTTGAGAGATGGTGCTTAGCCAAGAAAGTTGAACATGATTATGAAAATATCAAACAACTTGTATTACTTGAAGAGTTCAAGAACTGTGTCCCTAGTGACATTAAGACTTATCTTGAAGAGCATAATATCGAAACCTTGGAAAATGCTACTCTTGCTGATGATGAGCATTTCTTAACTCATGAAGTTCCTGTTGTAGGCAAGTCTTTCACTCAGCAGTCTACTGGTAGAAAGGTATTTCAGCCTAATATGACCCTTCTAAAACTCAATCTGGCACAACTTTTAAAAATCAAGTTTCTGATAAGCTTGATTCAAAATCCTTGTCTCTTCCTACATGTACCTATTGCATGAAAAAAAGGACACGTTATTTCTGATTGCTTCAAATTGAAATATAGGCATCAGAATCAATATAGACCTATCCCAAATGCTCTTATTTCTAAGAGGTCAAGGTCACGGTCATGTATTGAAAGCAATGCATTTGTTGGGTCTAATAAACCCCAGTCTGATTTTATTATGGAGAATTATGAACCATTCATGTCGAAGGGTTCTATATCACTCTTGGGTGATTTGGCCAATCCTATCCCTATTAACATTTTAAGGGATACAGGAGCTTCTCAGAGTCTTTTATTATCAGGTACTTCGCCTTTTTCTGAGAAGTCTTCTTCTAATGAGAGTGTTCTCATTCAGGGAGTAGAGTGCGGTTTTTTTAATGTTCCTCTCCATTCTGTAAATTTGTCATCAGACTTGGTTTCAGGACCTGTGACAGTCGGAATCGTGTGTTCTTTACCCGTTGAGGGCATTTATTTATTACCAGGCAACGACCTAGCTGGGGACAAGGTTGTGGTTAATCCACTTGTAACTGACAAGCCTTCTTTAGATCAGAAAGTTGATCCTATTGAAAAGGAATTTCCTGATTTTTACCAAGCTTGTGCAGTTACCAGAGCTATGGCAAAGAAAGCTCTTGAGAATGATTTTGAATAGGAAAATATTCCTTTAGCTGACACATGTATTGGTCAGCTTTTGATGAGGTCACTTTCACTCCTTGTTTGATCAATCAAAAGGTATTGATCACAGTGATCCTCTTTTAACTACTCATTCTCTTTTATCTAATCAGGGTGACAAACGATAATCACTTGAAGTACCTGTCTGTTATTTCATTAAAAATGGAATTCTTATGAGAAAATGGAGACCTCCCGAGGTACCTGCTGGTGACGAGTGGTCAGTGAACTATCAGATTGTAGTTCCAAAATCATACATACAGGAAATTCTTAGTCTGGCCCATGAAACTCCTCTGGCTGGTCATTTAGGGATTAATAAGTCTTATCACAAGATCTTGACTCACTTTTCTTGGCCAAAAATCAAAAGTGCTGCTTTTAAATACTTTAGATCTTGTCATACTTGTCAAATGGTAGGAAAACCCAATCAGAAGATACCTAAGGCTCATCTACAACCTGTTCCAGCATTTGACGAACCATTTAGCAGAATTATGGTAGATTGTGTTGGTCCCTTACCTAAGACCAAGTCAGATAACCAATATTTGTTGACCATTATGTGTGCGTCAACAAGATTTCCAGAGGCAATTCATCTGAGTAATACTAAAACCAAAACTATAGTAAAAGCTTTGATAAAGTCTTTTTTTTTTTTGCTCAATTTGGCCTTTTCAAATCTGTCCAGTCGGATCAAGGGTCAAGTTTTATGTCTGGAATTTGCAGCTAGTTATGTTTGAATTTGGCACTCAGCAATTCAAGTCAAAAGTGAAATTATGGTTTCACAGAACTTTAATTGAGAGAGGTTTTGAGTCTTGTAATATAGTTCATTCTGTCTTGCTCATTCTTCAAAATTTTCTTCAAATTAGATTTTACGGCCCTTACAAAGTTAAGAAGAGAATGAATGAGTTAAATTATAATAATAGTACTCTGATATAAATAAATTAATGGAGTACTAGTATATTGAAAGAGATTCCCAAGTAAATCATGCAATTAATTTAGTTGTACCTGTCCCACTCACTGAGGATTTAAGTAAAGGAATTCAAACGGATACTATTGATTTTGAAGCGACAAATCTTCGGAATTCGGAAATTATGAAAAATCTGGACCAGAAACTTTTACATTTACAACAACAGGAAAGGAATGAACTTAAACAGCTATTATTTGAATATGAGCACTTATTTCCAGATGATCCTACGAGGACAAACAAAATTTTTCATGACGTTGAAATTGTGAATTTTAAACCTGTGAAACAACACCCATACAGGATGAACCCTCTCAAAAAGGAATACTTGAAAAAGGAAATTCAATATTTGCTGGAGAATGATTTCATAGAGCCCAGTAAAAGTGGATGGAGTTCACCATGTATACTTGTTCCGAAACCAGATAAAACTTTCCGTATGTGCACTGATTATAGAAAGGTGAACAGTGTGACTGAAACAGATTCATTTCCATTACCAAGAATCGATGACTGTATTGATAAAATTGGAAATGCCAAGTATGTCACCAAATTTGACCTTCTGAAAGGATTTTGGCAAATTCCACTAACGGAAAGGGCAAAGGAAATTTCGGCATTTGTGACTCCAGATGGACTTTATCAATATAACGTGATGCCGTTCGGGATGAAGGGTTCACCAGGTACTTTTCAAAGTTTGATGAATATGAATACCTCTGGTCTGGATAATTGTGATGCGTACATCGATGATGTCATCATCTACAACGACACCTGGAAAGAACATCTTACTACAATTCGGAAATTCTTTAACAGACTGACTGATGCAAGTTTGACAATTAATTTGTCGAAAAGTGAGTTCTGCCGTACTTGTGTAACTTTTCTAGGACATATTGTGGGACATGGACAAGTTAAACCTATAGATGCGAAGGTCAAGGCTATCTCTGATTTCCCTGTGCCTGTCAGTAAAAAGCAGCTGATGCGATTTTTAGGTATGGCTGGATACTATAGTAAATTTTGTTCCAATTTTTCTAATATTGCTTAACCCTGACAAACTTGTTGAGCAAGAAAAATAAGTTTCTTTGGACTGAAAAATGTCAGGAGGCTTTTGATAAGTTGAAGGTGATACTTAAAAATGCGCCGGTTCTTACAGCTCTAAATTTCAGTCAATCTTTTAAACTATCTGTTGATGCAAGTGATGTTGGAGTTGGAGCAGTATTGATGCAAGAAGATAGAGATGGTGTTGATCATCCAGTGTGCTGTTTTACTAAGAGATTAAATAAGCACCAAAGAAATTACTGAGCAATCGAGAGGGAATGTTTGGCTTTAATATTGGCATTATAGCATTTTGAAGAGTTTACATTAGTTCAGTTCCTTCTCCGGTTGGCGTATTTAGTGATCACAACCCCCTTACTTTCCTCGACAAGATGAAAAATAAAAATGAAAGATCATTAAGGTGGAGTTTGTTTTTACAAGAATATAATCTTGACATCAGGCACATGAAGGGAAAAGACAATTTAATTGCAGATGCACTTTCCCGTGTATAGAAATATTATTTCATGTACACTTTGTATAATTCATTCGAGTTCTTCTTACGTAATTTGTTTTACCTCATGTATAATTCACATATGGCAAAAAGAAAGCTTTATTATATAACTTTTTCTTTTTCTTTATGGGGGAAGTGTTACGTATTTGTAATTAAATTATTTGTGTGTTAGTTTTAAGTTTCTTTTTTTTTTATTTTCGTTTCATTACATGCTATTGTAATAACTTTAGTCACTAGATTTGACATTTTTGAAGAAAATCTTAGTTCAGTTCTTTTAGCTTGATTAGAACGCAAAATGATTGCTACTTTGTATTTTTTGTTGACCTAGTTCCTGACCTTGGTTCTGAATTCGTAAACTCTGAGCGAAAATGATTGGTCATTACCAAGGTCATGTTCAGCCCACGTGTTAGCTCTGTTGTAAACAATTTTTAAAAAAAAATTCATTTCCAGTGTGGGAATCAGATTCTTAGCTAAGGCTATATTAGCCTACGCGATAATTGACTTGTAGTAAATGACCACGTGACCCATCACGCGTGATCTGAAATTGCGTTCTTAGTAGGGGTTTAATTCTCAATCTCAGTGTTTCTAAGTCAGTTGTAAATAATACCTTGAGGCTGAAAGGTATTCCTGTTGTTGCCATTTGAAATGAGTTTGTTTGTTTTTTTTTATTTAAAATAATTTATTCACCCTGGGAAATACTTTTCTTCATCGAAATTCTTAAACAAAGACATTTACTAAAATTGTTCAGAATTCAAAAGTCGGAATTATATTGTTGGTGACTCAACAAGGAACTGCTGACACATCAGCCAAAAACAGGTTATAGAGGACGTCATCGTCTTCCATTTTGGAACATCATCGAGATTCGAACTTGGATTCAATTAGAACTGTTTAGTGAGAGGACTTATATTTTTAAATTACAGGACTAGTTTTTGGATTAGATTCATAAACCGTAAGTCCTTTTCATATTTTTACCTTGTTTTCTATGGAAAAAAATTATTTTGTTAAATTTGCAAAGCTTGTTGACTTCACTCTTTTCTTTTGTTACTTTTGCACGAGCCTACACCTAACAATATGCATATACATTTTTCTCAGGGACCCTCTGCAGCTCGTACCCATGACTAAATTAAAGCACACAATATTGCTGAAACTGGATGTAAATGATTAAATTCTTTTAAATATTTGTAATTTTTCAAAACCACCTTTCGCATGCCAATGCCAAGACTGTCACATCCGTTTTTGCTTTAAGTGACCGGCTTTCATGATCTTAATCCTTCCCTAGTCGAGAGACACCAGACACTCGTCAGGACAAATATGTGTTGGGATAATGGATAATGGCTGAGTCTGCCTCTGAGAAGAGGTGAAAATGTCAGGAAAGACACAGCATGCTACATTTTTGAACTGGGATGAATCTGAAGTTAGCCAAACAGTGTAAAACAGATGAAACTGACTGACTCCTCCAAACATTTAAGTCCGCGAGAGATCGATATAATATACAAACGCGTAAATCGCCAAGAGTTTGACTGCGTGGGATTACGATTATGAAAGTATATCGCTTTGACTAGAAACGGATACGATAGTCTTAGCATTTAGATATGAAAGTTAAATTTGAAAAATTAAAGATTTTAAAGGAGTGAATGCTTCTTATACAATTTCTAGCAATACTGCGACTTTTTTTAGGCTGACATAAATAGAGACACAAACTGCGATGTGTCCGGTTTATTTCTAATTTTTCGATTAGAGCGTTTGAAACAAACAAAGAAACAGACAAACAAGGAAGAAATGAGCTCTGACTAACTAAAGGAACAATTAAAATAAAAGGACTCACTTTACACTTCTCTCATCCTCCATCGCTAATTCAGTCTCTCACTCTTCATGCCTAATCACAAGTGCCAAATGTTACAACCTCTACAAGCTGTTAAAAAATAATGCCCCATGATTTCCATCTTCCGGATGTCAGCTCCAGCTTTGCTTTAAAGTCTCTGTAATTATCTTCTTCCATTAAGTGAAATATCATGAAAGATAACATAGGAATCATGCATGATTGGCGTATTCATTGCGTATTCGTACGGTTGCCGGTGAACAATATAAAAGTATTAACCAAATTGCTTCGAAAAATGTTTGGACACAACGCATCGTAAGTTATCGTTATTCTGACATGATCAAATACTAAATACATAAATTATATAATAAATATTTACAAATGCGGTTTCTAAACAAGCTATGATAATCAAGCCTGATCCGGTATGTGTTGATGTGAGTAGTTAGAGGGGGTGGAGTTGCTGAACAAAGATAAAATTATAGTCTTTTCTTTCGCCCATTCATAAATTTCAAATGCACCGAGAACATTCCAGAAAGTTACATTCCGCAATCCAAATATGTTCGAGTCCTGGACCACTGGAATTTTCTTAAGTACTCCCAATACACTATTTCCTATAGCACATTGTAATTTCTTTATTGTGCACTTAGTGGGAAAAATTCAAACATTTGGCAGAATATCAATAATGGGACAAAATTACATATTGCTAATTGCAATTACGTTAGATGGTAAATTAACAAAGATTTCCATTGGTTATAAGGTAACCATGTGATCAGGTTGAACTGCGTTTATTCCTGTATAAACTGTAAGGAGAACTACTTTATAGCAGCTTTTATAAATATATTCAAGTGAAAAGTGACCAATGTAAACAAGGAAAGAGAAGGCATACATGGTGCATGATTTCGATATGAAATAAAAATGTTGGTATTTGCATCGTTCTGAAAACTGAATAAACTGCTTTTGACAGAATCAAATAACAAATTGTAATTTCGTTTTTTAAAAATTAAAATAAAAATCGTTCTTTCTTCAACTATATTTAACATAAATAAATCTGGATTAAACGGTATGTTATGTCGCAGGCATGATGCACACAACTGTTGTGTCCATAATGGCAGAATTCTGAAAATTTTCCTTAATTTGGAATACCAGATGAAGTTTGTACATGGAGACACCGAACACATTGACCCAACAATATATGATACGCCTTCCGAAGTGGACGCTTCATCACTTTCACTGTGGGGCGTTACGAATGAATTAAGAGTATAGGCATATTGGATACAGGGATGGGAGATTACTGAGAATTCATTCAAAGATATTTTAGATTGCATCATTGTGTTCATCAGGACATTCAATACTATTTGAATTCATTCGGAACATTATATTATTTTGTACTTGTGATAAAATTTTTATTTGGGATTTAATTCACAATACTGGAAGTGTCTCTTAAATTTTCACTCTGTAAGTTGTTTGTTGATGTTACTTAAACTGTTGGCTTCACTTCCTTCTGTTACTTAATTTAAGACCCCGCCTAGTAACCCCGTGCAATACAAAACCACGTGTTTGTTTATGTGAACTTTGGAAAATCAAAGGGTACACTTTTCATCAATTTAAAAGACGTGTTACAATAATCAATGACACAAAATTGTCAGGGGCCTGAGATAGTTGCTTCACTCAAACGTTTGGAGAAAATGATTCATTTTGGAAGAAAATCTTTTACTGAACGCATTGGTAGCACGACAGAAGCCTGACCTCTATAAAAAAATTTAACTTTTTTTTGTTATTTGACAGATATGAGGTACTGGCCTCTTCTTACCCATATGGGGAAAGTTAATATGTTCTGATGTAAAACGAAATGTACCAAGCATAACATAGATGAAATTCTTTGATTCCTATGTATTTCCACCTCTGGAAGACGATAAAATCATTGACTTTAGGAGAAGTAAGGCAGTTTTATAGCTGTGTCCTAAGACAGTATAAAAAGGAGGAAAAAATGGACTTTCATGATGTGTGTTTGAAATTTTAATTCGATTCTTTTTAATTAGAATATACAACCCAGCCCCCCCCCCAAAAAAAAACCAAAACAAACAGTAAGTGTCTCTATGTCTTGATTTGTTTACAAGTATGACAAAGATTCACAAATACACACACAAACACGCACAACCAGTCTCTCTCTCTCTCTCTCTCTCTCTCTCTCTCTCTCTCTCTCTCTCTCTCTCTCTCTTCTAAAATCAATAAATTGTTACCAGTAATAATCTGTCATGGCAAGTCATTGTAAATAAAATTTGCCGTAGTAAAATATCTCTCTTTCTTGTTTAAAATCAATTAAAATTGTTACCAGTAATACACGTAGGCAGTTAATGATTGTTATCAAATGGCCCAATCTCAACAGACAGTTAGTGAGTGTTATCAAATAGTCCAATCTCAACAGAGAGTTAATGACTGTTATCAAATGGCCCAGTCTCAATAGACAGTTAATGAGTGTTATCAAATGGCCCTACTGACATTTAATGATTGTTTTACTTAAAAGGTCACAACGCTGAAGCACGGATAATTTGTATTTCTGGAAAATATCTTTCAATTAAACAATTCTATAAATTCAACATCTTTGTGACATATTCATTTTTATTCAATGATTTGAAAAACTTACCAAAACGTCTGTTGTTAATTAAATGCTTAATATCAGTGAATTATTCAATCTCTGATTAATCAATCTGTCAGAAATCCCAAATTATTCCCGTTTTTTTGACACATTCAGTCTAAGAGGAAAAGTTATATTTCCTGCATTCATTGCACACAGCAATTAATGTACAGCCAAATATACACAAGTACAATAAACGTTTATGATCTACATATGCTACCATGCAATAAACGTGTATGATCTACATGTGTGGTTTAAGACTTTCTACCATGCAATAAATGTGTGTGATCTACATGTGTGATTTAAGACTTTCCACCATGCAATAAATGTGTGTGATCTACAGGTGTGATTTAAGACTCTGTACCATGCAATAGACGTGTGCGATCTACACGTGTGATGTAAGACTCTCTGGAATCTTGTCTAGTCTTAAAATACTATGTAAAGTTATAATCAATGCATTATTTCAAAAACATTGAGGTAACATCATCCATCTGCAGCATAATCATATAGACTTACGTGTTTGGTCATTGACTTTTACAACTGATATGGATAAAGTTGTTGTTGTCATTATTATTATTATTATTATTATTATTATTATTATTATTATTATTATTACATTATGTGTGTAGAGAGTATGCATACAAACAAGCAGGCTTTAGTGAAAAAATATTTTAATGGAATTCGTTATTACAAATAAAGTTACAAAGGCAAAAATGAATTTGTAGTAAACAAGTTCGGTTTTATAACAAACTTGTTTTTCTTTATGAATCGACATAGTCTGTTCGGTAGTGTAAGATTCGTTTCCAAACAAAAGAATTGATAAGTGAAAGGTAATGTTAGGGAAAGAGTTTTGAAACAATACATATCTAACAACCAGTGATCTTCCGGTAATTTACACTTATAACCTCACATGAGGAGGAAAGCGGTGTAGCGTCTATTTTAGCGTGAAAATAGTATCAATGAACCCGTAAAAAATTAAACATAGTACAGATGAAGAAAAAAGCGGTGTAGTGTCTGTTTTGACTTGAAAATCGTATCAATGGGCCCGAATGAAACATATTACAGATATTGGGGTTCCAAATGTAGAGGTATCAAATCCATGGAGGAAAGGGTGGGTAGGGCGCTCAGTCAGCGCTCCCATATGATTTTGTAGTGTTAATCATGTATCCGGTTTGACTGATAAATGCCGTTAAATGACTGATGTACCCGATATAATCACTAGAACACAGTGCGCGTTATCAGGCTCGGGTCGGTTACGCCGCGATACGCAGTTTCTACACCTCGGTGAAAGTCCACTTCTGTATGCCCAACGACACAGAAGTATAGAATGGCGGACTAAAGCTTTTTATAACTACAATTCTTTGTGAAAGTTTCTGTACATTTATAACTTCTTCAATTTTAAAGCGGACAATTAAAAGTCAATCATGGAGGTATGTATAGTTTTTAAACTTTTGCATTTTACCATACTGGGATTTAGTTTCCAATTATACGTATTTTATACATTACCTGTTCTTAATTTAGATTGATCTCGGGCCGCTTTGATAAAATGTTTCAGCTCTGAGTACATTCTCAGCTGGAACAATGATGCCAAATAATGATGATAAGCTATTTCATTAATTTAGGCCAAGAGACCATACTGTAAAAAAAAACACATACTTGCAGTATATATATATATATATATATATATATATATATATATATATATATATATATACGCCTATCTCTATATATATATATATATACCATATAATAATATTGATGATATGTGTGTTATATATACATGTGTGTGTGTGTGTGTGTGTGTGTGTGTGTGTGTGTGGATCGGGTATGCAGGTGTTATGGGTGAAGGACACAATACCACCTCATCACTACAATGTGTTCTTTGTGATCCATGCCACTCTCCAACAATAGGTTGATGGCTCCAAGCTTATTAGTGGAGGTTTTATTCTATATATTTTACCAAGTAGATAAAACCTGCGTGTTACTATGATACTTACAGTCACTATAAGGAATCTGGAAAGATAACTACAGGTCAGCTTGGGCTGTCTTTTCTGCTCTTTTATTTCCCATAATGCCAGTAGGACTTGGCAGCCAACAGCACAGATATTTTTTTCGAAGCTTATGAGGAATCGTTTTTCTGTAAGACTTGGTATATTAATGGGACTTAAAATTAATGCCTTTGGAGGGCTCTCACTTTTGATAGGGAATCGACAAAAATAACAAATGGTGTTTTGGGGAGAGGTTTTGGTGTAATTCAAAGGGATGAATATGGCCGAAATTAGTACAGAAACTGATGGAGGCTTTACCTGGTAGCCCGGAAGAGGCGAGTACGATAAATATATGTCTGTTCAGTTACACAAATTTATTTTACTTTTGTCCATGCCATGCAAAACAAATCTATAAATGGGTGCATTAGTGTCTCTGTGGTTACTGTTCAAAGCACCCGTAAGGCCTATTAACGAAAATATGTTTAGAAAATTAAGGGGATTGTTAAGATGCATATGCCAACTCATGGGGGTTTTAAAAATTGCAATATGAAGATAAAATTTGTCCACTTTATATATGAACATAAAATCTGTCAATTTTGTATATGAAGATAAAGTGTGTCCATTTTGTATATGAAGATAAAATGTGTCCATTTGGTATATGAAGATACAATCTGTCCATTTTGTATCTGAAGATAAAATATATCCATTTTGCAACCTTAATGCTATAGAAACAGAATATAATGCCATCACTTTTTGTCTGATATTTATTGAACTGCGTTTTCAGATAATCTGTGCGTCATCCAGTAAACCGTGCTATTTATTTTGTCTTAGTTTGGTACACAATGCTCCTGATTTGTCTTAACTTGGTACACTGTACACCTGATTTGGCTTCGTTTTGTATACTGTACACCTGATTTGTCTTAGTTTAGTACACTGTGCACCTGATTTGTCTTATTCTTGTTCTTAAGTATCTATTTTTGCATCCATATTTGATCCTACACCTGAATGATTTACGAATGCTTTTAAAAGTAAGTACAGAGTATATATACTTCTAAAAACAGTCGAAACATTCGTTAGAAAATTGCAATAGAAGCTCTGAGAATGGTAAACAAAGTTTTAAGAATAGATTAGTCACTTTTAATAATAATAATAATAATAATAATAATAATAATAATAATAATAATAACATGTTCGTAATATAAATATTTCAAACATTTTATTAGCTTAAGTTCTTTACGTAGTACTCAATCTGATTAGAATCGAGATATGCTCATAATGAGATCTGATAAACACCGACATGAAGTCATATTCTGTTATCTTTTATCTACCAAATTACAGTTTTCTTATATATGAAAATGACACGCGTCATTTGGAGTAGGTCTTACTTAAAATACCTCTTCATAGCTAGAATGTAACATTTTATGTGATAAAATAATAAAAGGAAGTGAACCAGGAATTCCAAAAACCAGCAGAACGTAAACTTTTTTTTGGGGGGGGGAGAGCTCTCAGATCTCCATTATGCTGGATATACTGATTTTAATCAGATTGCTGCGTGTCCGATTTCCGTTATGTCCGACATATTGGTTTTAGTAAGACTGGCTCAGACTTAACACGAGGAGCTTACAAAAGCCTTGTTTCAAAAAGTTCTGAGTTCAAAGATTACCTAGGGCACACGTCATAATCATGAAGATCTTTTTCGCTTGGATGGATTTAAAAGAATGCAATGAGAACAGGTTTATTTTGTACACGAATCAGAATGCCATGTATTTGCAGTTTATATGCTGAATGATTGGTTTGGGTTGGTGTTTTAAACCACAGAAACAAGAAGATTATTTAGTACCGAAGGAATAAAAGTAATGTGCCTTACTCGTGAACACATCACTGTACCTAACCCTGTTTCATCCAATGGTAAGATTTGAACCCAGGCCTTTTCTAGGTCACGAGTCCGGCACGCTATTCACTCAGCCACCCCGGCTAATGCCTCTAAAGGATGTCTCTTACAACATGTTGGATGGTTTTACACGGATGTATTCTACATCCCTAAGCCTGCAGAGGTGTTCTATATGAATCAAATGTTATGCAGTTTCACGAGAAAGTCTTCATTTTAAAAAATTAAATAATCTGATTATAAGTTGTATTCCTTATCATATAAGTTGATTGTTGGGTTACATCCCGCAATTCTTACTAGGTGGCAGCATTGTTGCCTGATGAAATGCATGCGGGCCTCCTAGACGATTGAGAAATATGATATTGTCCGTCGTAAAAACGAATACCTTCTCAGTGAAGTTTATAGGAAACGGAAATTATCCTTATTAGGGGTAAACAATTCAATTACATTTGAACTGCTAGTAATTTAAGTCGCCCAGTTGAGTTGGAAACCGTAACAATGTAGTAGCTAGGACTTATATGCGACTAATTATCCGCACTAGCTTTGACTGGAGCCAATAAGCAAAGAACTTTAGCAGAAAAGAGTAAACAACAATAAAAAATACATGTTTACCCCGCTCCTTCCTTTATCGAATTGATAAGCAACAATTCATCCCATGTATCTTTTCCACGTCCTGATTATTAAAGTATTTTTCTTGTCTTGATTTTTCAGAAAGCTTCAACCTTTGTCTCAGTCTCGTATGTTCAACCCTTTCGTTCCTCGAACACAGACGTTCTAGCTAGCCCTTGCCTGTTCATAATATTTCAAACTATCCATTGCCCCGCCCCACGTTGTTGTCTGTACCAAAATGGACGCTAATCCCACCTTATGGGCTCAGGAACGGTGAATGTAGGTGCGCAATCTCGCTTGTCGTAGAAGGTGACTAATATAAGCAAAGGACATAGTGGTTCTGTGATTAAGGTGCTGTGGTGGTTCTGTGATTAGGGTGCGGGACTCGTGATGGAAGGGTGCGGGTTAGAACCCTACCTTCAGATCAGTTCGAGTCGGCTACCGTAGTGTGTCCTTGGGCAAAGCACTTTTTTCCAGATTTCTCCGGCACTAAATAACCTACTAAAGAGCCTTGTAAAACCAAACTAAACAATTATGTACAATCCATTCCTTGCCGATTCACATGCCTTTACTCTTTTCCTTACGGGTTTGCGGGCGTTTAAGGTTTACCTACGCATTCTGGATATATAAACCTGTCTTTTGGCTATTTGACTTCAAACGAGCACTGCAGAGACTTTCATTGTAATTAATTGTAACAGATAGGAGTACATAGATTACATCATTGCAATTGATTAGGTCCAAAACATTCACATTTATGCTTAAATTGATAACAAATACATAATATTTAAAGTTGAGCTTGACCCCTAAAACGTGTATTAGTAAAACTGTGCTTACGCTATAGTTTAAAGACATGACCACTATAGTATAAATGCATGACAACTATGATATGAAGACATGACCACTACGGTATGAAGACATGACCACTGTGGTATGAATACATGACCACTATGGTATGAAGACATGACCACTGTGGTATGAATGCATGACCACTATGGTATGAAGATATGACCACTGTGGTATGAATGCATGACCACTATGGTACGAAAACATGACCACTATGATATGAATGCATGATCACCATGGTTTGAAAACATGGCCACTATGGTTCAAAGGCATGACCACTGTGGTATGAAGGCATGAAAATTATGGTTTGGAAGACATGACTACTATGGTATGAAGACATTATCCACGATGGTTTGAAATACGTGACCACTATGGTTTTGAATACATGACCTTCTCTGGTTTGAAGACATGACCACTCTGGTTTGAATACATGACCACTATGGTTTTGAATACATGACCACTCTGGTTTGAAGACATCTGTGCGTGTGCTGTCCTGTACATTTAGAAGGGTTGTTTCAAAACAGCAAAACAGTATTTTGGACATTTTCATATTTTAGGTTAAATATTTGAAACGAACAATATAAATTTGCTGTTCAAGTGTCAGTTGATTAAATATTCCTATCAATTATCAATTACCATAATGTAATCTAGGTACTCCTATTAGTCAAAATTAATTACAACGTATAGTTTCTGCTGTACTATTTTGAAATAATATGGTACAAATGCGTTGTGTAATGACCAAAATGTGTATATAAAACGTTAGCCCTCCCTTTGATCTCACATATAATTATTGAGTCCAACCCTTCCACGTCGTGTAAACAAACAATGAAGTCATTTCCTTGTCCTTTGTTTAACGATATACAAACGTTTAACCTTTCCTGTCCCTTAAAAAGGTTGAATACAACGCTGTTTTGTTGGATAATGTTAAACCATTCCATGGCACGTGTATGAAAGTTCTTTCCATCGGCACTTCATCATCATTATTTCCTTCTTTAGTTTTGAAATGTTTTCGGTTTAATGAGGTTTATGCAGATGTTTGAAGTCCTTATAAGCGCTTTTGTGACGAGAGAGAGAGAGAGAGAGAGAGAGAGAGAGAGAATGCAATTATGAGAGTATCAGTGTTTGTGTGTGTGTAAGAGTGCACATCATTAAGAATACGTTTTTTTAATACATGTATTTCATGAAATTAGCCGAACAATATATGTTCCTTCAGAAAGTCACATCCTGTCACATAAATACAGCTGTTCCACGTAGAAATATAGTCCTCGTCACAAGAAACATCTGAGGGATGAGATATTTTGATCACATTTTACTACAAGTCCATTAGATACTCAACAATGTTTAAATACTCCACACAATTTATATTGTTCACAGTTCAAGATTCTGGCTTGAAGAAGGCATGGAACATTGTTTCTTCTTACATCTTTCTTTAACTAATGGCATCCATAGAAATCGCGAAGTTTCTTAATCTCTATATAAAATCTAAAACTTCAGGGTATGTCACTAAGTGAATCTGACTTTCAGGATACTATTTTATCGGTATCCGTCGGCAAAGCATCAAAACCGAGGCCACATCCATGGTTAATAAAGTCTTGATATTTAACTAAAAAAAATAAGGAAACAATTTTCTATTGTTTTATGTACAAATGAATAGCATCAATCACAATTAGATAATAAGTAGATACACATTCCATCTTAAATTGCTTCCCTACAAACATTTAGTTATTAATAATTCGCCTTTTTACCTCTTAGCAGTTCCGTACGCTTCTTATTTAGAAATGGCAACATAGATCACATGATGATTTGCAGACTTCAAGCATCACAAACTACATCACTTGCTAAACAATAATGTTATCCCTATATCGTGTCAAATATCTTTTTCTTATTTCTAGTTTCATGCAATAAAAAGTAGCGTTTGAGATAAACACATACATACATACATACATACATACATACATACATACATACATACACACATACATACATATATACATCACGAGCATACATACATGCATCACGAGAAAACAACGATGACCCTTAGATTACACAAAACCGTCAAGGGGTACATAAATATACTACATGACATCAGTATTACTATAAACTGATTAGTAACTCAGCGTAGCTGATAACCCCCTGTGATAATAGCTTACATGCCTTAACATCAACTATGTATCATAAATGGACAAATCTTTGACCTGAAGTGCATATTGTTTCATTTATCTCTTCGACAGGTCAGAGTACAGTTACTGCTGTTTTCCTTGTATGTTGCTCTTGGTGTAAATCCAGACGCCATTGTGGCTTCTCAGTACTGCACACCTTTCACGCCGGGTCAAAATGGTAGGTGAAACTTTATAATAAATAGCTATCAGTGAGCGTACATGTGTGTGTGTGTGTGTGTGTGTGTGTGTGTGTGTGTGTGTGTGTGTGTGTGAGAGAGAGAGAGAGAGAGAGAGAGAGAGAGAGAGAGAGAGAGAGAGAGAGAGAGAATTGCATATAGCAGACTTTTGTAGGAACTTCGATCATTTCGAGTTAAAAAGTCGCAGTCAAGATAAGGCTCATTGAATTCCGGGATTGAGCAAGACATTCAAATAATACCGGGATTGAGAAAGTTATTCAAATAATACCGGGATTGAGCAAGTTATTCAAATAATACCGGGATTGAGCAAGTTATTCAAATAATACCGCGACTGAGCAAGTCATTCAACTAATATCGGGATTGAGCAAGTTATTCAAATAATACCAGGATTGAGCAAGTTATTCAAATAATACCTGGATTGAGCAAGTTATTCAAATAATGCCGGGATTTAGCAAGTCATTCAAATAATACCGTGATTGAGCAAGTTATTCAAATAATACCGCGACTGAGCAAGTCATTCAGATAATACCGGGACTGATCAAGCCATTCAACTAATATCGGGATTGAGCAAGTTAATCAAATAATACCGCGATTGAGCAAGTCATTCAGATAATGCCGGGATTGAGCAAGTCATTCAAATAATACCGGGACTGATCAAGTCATTCAGATAATACCGGGATTGAGCAAGTCATTCAGATAATACCGGGATTGAGCAAGTTAATCAGATAATACCGGGATTGAGAAAGTCATTCAGATAATACCGGGACTGATCAAGTCATTCAGATAATACCGGGATTGGGCAAGTTATTCAAATAATACCGGGATTTAGCAAGTCATTCAAATAATACCGGGATTGAGAAAGTCATTCAGATACTACCGGGAATTATCGAAGTTTCACTGTAATTAGAAAGATGTATTTGACTCCGAAAGCTAACTCTCAGCTCGACGTATTCAGACCATTCATTTTAGATTCTTACCACTTTTTATAGCATTTCTGCCACTGGGGTAAACCTCCATTGTTCACTTTGATAGTTTACAATTATCACATAGTCGGTACAGTTTTCCTATAGTATGTGCAGTTTCATATGTTTGATATCACAACGCGTTACATATCACTTTATGTGATTTTGATTGGTCCAAATAAGCTCATGAAATTATTGTGCAGTATTCTCTTTACTGATTGGCTGCCTTCTGGAATGTTTTGTTGTCAATGAACATTGTGACAGCCATTTTTCAACTCGGCTCAGGAAAGGAAATTGGGGAAAAATGGTCTCGGCGGTCTGAGTATGGACAATTTACCCCCACAGGGGTTTGTTATGTCATGTATAATAATATCATCATAAGATTAATGGCGTAAAACCCTTAGACAAGAAAAACAAGAAGTAATACAAAGGGTATTGCTATTGTTCATTTCACAGCAAGTGTGTGAGGTGGGGTGGAGGGGAGCGGTGTATCTGTAACATAGAATCCACCCATATACAAGCGTGGTTTAAACGTTAACTTACAGAAGTAAATCAGCTCACCTCTTTTCACAGAAGAATGTGGACATAAACCGGTTCTCCCAACTGACAGAACTTTATTCCAACCACAGTATATTTACGCAGTAAATAAATGATGCAAATCCAACTCAAAAAGAAATTTGTTTACGTCTTTATACAGTCTACTGTTTCAAATCAAATAATGCAAATATCCGGTCATAAATACATTACAGTAAATATGGCAATTTCCAGTAATCCTCTTTCACATGAAAATCGCAGCAGTGTAATGTTAAGTTGTGAAAGTGTCATATTTTAGGGTAAACATGTATAGCAGGCGTACTGTGTACCGTATCAAACAATGTTACATCACACGCATGAATCGTTCTGTTTTGAAAAATGATTTTGTCGTTTTAAAATGTTTTGTTTATTCGGATGGATGCTTTGTTCTTTGATTTATAGTTTGTAAAAAAGTACAATCTTCTTTTACTAGTTCAACTTTGTTTGGGGCTATATTTTATGCACAACAAATGAAAGGTGCAAAGTCTCTAAGAATGAACGAAATTGTTCATTCTTCTTTCAATTTAAATAATGTTCTCTGAAAATAAAACTATTTGATAAAAACAATCTCAAATGGGTAATGATTTAATATTGAATTTATGAAACTCATTGAATAATGTCCAGCTTTTGTTCGCCAAGGCTTGCAAAAGCGGGACATTATTCAGCTCGTTTCATAAATTCAGTAATATATCATGACCCATTTGAGATCCTCTATATAAGCATCGTCCAAAATATAACCTAAAATATTTTTTAGAGTGATCGATCGATTACCTGAGTTACTGATATGTGTTTCAAGCAGATCAGCACACAAAACACTGTTAAGTGCCAAAATAATGAGAGTAAAGCCCCTTGCCCAGAGATAACGTAAAGATAGTTTCTATGTTGGAATTCATAATACTTCAGCTTCTTGCGCTAAGACCATATGAAGACAGGACAGAAAAGTAAAATTTGAAAGAAATAAAATGGGATTTACATAAGGTGAAAAGGGGATGTACGAGAGATATTTAAAAAATCTGAATATTTTGTTATAACTTTTTATTTCTTTAGACATATCGATAAATTTAACGCCAATATAGGACAAAATAACGTTTTCAAAAACGATCTGCAGCTGCACGTTCAGCACGCCAAAATGCCTGCAGAGATATGCGTGTGACGTAAGACAGTTAAATGACAGTGACGTAAAATATCGGTGAAGGATAACAATTCTGCCACAGAGCAAAATGTATACAGTGAAATCCGGGCGTTCTTAAAATACTCTCCGACTGATATCATGGCCGACTTGGATAAAGTTTACGGATATCATTCTCCTTCATATCTTACAAGTTTAAGGTGGTTTCGACCTTTTAAAGATGGTCGCGAATCCATGGAAGACCACTTTGTGCAATTGGAGAGCGGAGAATGGCTTGCTTAGAAGGGGACAATTGATGCATATACTCGATACTCAGTGGACGGTATGTCAGTTATCACGGGCATTAATTCGTCAGCTTTTCAAAACAAATATATAGAGAATCATTTGAAACTCAGAAAGGTTTTTGCAAGAAGGGTCCCGCATTTGTTGTCGGCTGATCAAAGATAGACTCGGGTTGAAATCGCCAAGCAGCTACTCGCCAAATATGAAAAGAGGGACTAGAAACGTTTGAATGAGACTGTCAGGTAATGAAACATTTTTTTTTTTTTTTTGAAGCTCCACTTAAGAAAGAATAATAAAATTTGGATCGAAGAAAACGAGCAGAGGCAACAAATTGCTCGACGAAGTCGGACTCTCAAGAGAGTTTTATACGTAGTTAATCGTCGCAAAATACCCAGTAGTCCAGGTACCTGTTCCTGACTGCTCGTGTCACTGGACATTTCTATGCCTCCAAAGTGTTTCCAAAAGTTGAGGAACACTACCAGACTAACGCAGACCAGTACCCAAGGTATCCATGTGTCTCCATGGCAACGCACCAGCGAATAAATCTGCCTTTTTGTGACAGACTTTCTGAAGGAGCACAACATGCAAGTTTTACCATATCCTCCATACAGCCCTGAGTTAGTTCCTGGTGATTTTTGGCTGAATCCCGTTAATAAAAAGATTCGTTGAAGGGCAGACAATTTGAAAGCCGCCATCCGATTGGAAGTGCAGTTTTCCAGTATATGAACAACATACCAGAAAAGTGAATATAAAATGGCATTAATAACTGGATAATAAATGCCAAAACTGTGTGTAGAAGTGCATGCGGGTACTTTGAGGGGATGCACTAAAGCATTGTTCACAAATAAAGAACTTAGTCGTCCAGCGCAAAAACATTCAGAACATTTTAAACACCCCTCAAGTTAGAAATACCTGACACTGAGGACATAGCACGAACTGTACATCAGAGACGCATGAAAACATGTTGGATTGGGGGTGGGTGGGTGAAGTGTTCTGCCTGAGGCCTTTAGTTATTATTGTATGATGGCGACTTGCTCTTCAGATCTTTACAGTTTTGTAAAAGTTAGGAACCCACGTCTAGGCTGTGGGATAACAGTTACAGGTATTCCATTCACGACTGCTTCAAGTGAAATATTGATTGGTGACGTCAGATGATATCTCTCGTCTCCGGTCGAATGAAACTATTCACAGTGCGAGGGAGATAAAGAATATCGGAACTAAAATAAAAGAACAAGTAAAATAAAAGGTAACCGTGAAAAAGTACTTGCATTTGTATTGCCTGAGAGAGAGAGAGAGATCGAGAGAGAGAGAGAGAGAGAGAGAGAGAGAGAGAGATCAGGATAATATTATGAGTGGACAAATATTGAAAATTGATTTTATTGCTTGCACTATCCTGTAACTGTACAATGAAAAAAACTTCGAATTGCAAAAAACAAAAACGAATCAATGCGGGGTTGGGGGTTCCCACTAACCGTCTTACCCATTGCCCAACGAATGAAATCGAAAAGATTCTATAGTATTGCTATTTGTAGATTCAGTTTGAAGTTTTTTGTCCATATGTATTATTTACATTATAAGAGCGAGGCTACCAGCTATACTGTAGAATGTGGCGACGAAAATGAAAGAGGAAAACCTAGATCGCGTTAGTGCCCGAATTTTCTATGCCAATGCGATCTAAGTCTCCTACCTAAGGTGTAACTGGTGTTAGTCTAGAGAATGGTGTATAACTGATGTAATGTATTACGGAAGCTCTCTCTCTCTCTCTCTCTCTCTCTCTCTCTCTCTCTCTCTTGCAACTTCCCTGGAAATATGACATAATTTTATTGTCTGGGAATTAACATGCTTGAACTGATCATCCCAAATTATCAGTTCCCATTTAGCATCGAACATGCATGGAGTATTTCTTCGTACTTATTTTGAGAGTTAAATTGAACATAACATCTGGACGAAGATTCTGCACGTGCTTTTGTGGGAATAATAGAGAGGATCAGAGGTTATAATCACGAAGGATCCTTTCCAAAGCATTGTTGTTGTAATGAATATGAGTGGCACTATTGCCTATAAAAATATCGTATAGTACAAAAAAAGAACACCGCGAAAGTGAAATACGTTTATTGTTGTGTTCTATGAATTTCAAACATATTTTTGAAATTATTTCACAGTAAATCGTAGTGGGTTCAAAACCTGTCACGGTCAGCAGGGGTGCTGCCTAAGTGTGTCTTTTGGAAAGGTACATAACTCCCATTTCCTTGGCATAATATGGCCAATAATGTATTAAAAGTGGCATTAAAACCAACGACAAGAACAAGTAAGCATATGCAAAACGTAACGGTTGCGTAGTAGCCGTTTAGAGAAAGTATATTTTTGCTTTGCATGCAATATCAGGTAGATATTCCCAATATGCATTGCATTTTACATCTTGTTTTTTAACCTTCACAAGTATCTCGGTATTTAATGATATTTGTTATAAAAAGAAGAAGAAACATACATTTGGACCTACTGGAAATGTAATAAATTAATAATATGACTAACAGATTCTCAGTACTGGTTTGTGTAAGAGAGAATTTCGTTATCATGACTTTGAAATTTTGGGATGAGTTAAAAGTTAAAATTGCAGCTGAAATTATTAGACATTTAAGAGAAGTGTCTAAAATCAAATATTCAGAATTTAAAAATTTTGAAAATAAAGATTATAATTCTTTCAGAGATAAATATGACAACAAAAGGAACAAACCAGAAAACTTAACAAACTGCATGAATTATCCACGAGAATTAAATAAATACACAATAATATTACTAGGCGTCAATTATTAGAAACAAAATCAAAATGTTTAGATAACAATGAAAAATCTAGTATTTTTTTCAATTAGAAAGTAAAAGAAGGAAAAGTGCACTAATGAGATTGAACATGATAATGTTCTATATACAAGTCTATTTTGGATAATTCTGAATGCTTCCAAACGTTTTATTCTGATATTTATACAAATCAACATAAAGATGAACGCCGATTGGCGAATTCTTCAAAGATCTACCATTTTAACTAAAAGAGAAAATACATTTCGTTCAGGACCAATCACCAAAGATGATATGTGTAAATCGATTAATGGCATGGATAATAATAAATCATCTGGACCAGACTGACTGTAAGGAGTTTTACCTGACATTTTTTAAAATATTTTCTGTGATATACTCACTACTAAACTTTATAATACGATATCTGATTTGAATACAGTAACTGATTCACCAAAACTCTCATATATTACCCTTCTTTATAAAGACACCCAAGATTCGACAAATATGAATAATGGGGGACCTATTTTTCTCTGCCTAACCTAGATTATAAAAGCTTTTCTAAGTTCATTAGTAATAGACTTAGTAATGTGGTGTCGACAGTTATCCATACAAATCACACTTGTGGTGTCAAAAGTGGTTCTAGTTTTGAAAATGATCACCTAATTCGAGATATTTGTGATTATACGAAGCACGATAATTTATAATGTAATTTTAGTTGCCTGGACCTGGAGAAGGTTTTTGATATAGTAAATTAAAAATTCACGACGAAGACATTAGAATCTTTGGGTTTTATTCAGAATTTGTCAATAATGGGTTTCTATAATTTATACTGGCATATTTTCATCTGTTATGGTAAATAAGCACATTTCCAAACCGTTTTAAATTCTAGAGGAGTTAGGCAGAGTTGCAGTCTAACTCCACTTTTATATGTAATAATATATGAACCTTTCACTGTTAAAATCGTCCCGACAGTGAAGTAATAAGTACACAAGTTATTGGTGCGAAAGAGACTTACAAAAGCTCCGTTTTATACTGATGAAAGTGTAGGTTTCTGTTGCACAGACAAATTCATTGAAAGATATATATTTTGGGCAAAAACATATGAATAAAACATCTGGAGTAAAACGTAATTTTAATAAATCAAATATGATATTTATTGGAAAATGGCGAAGTCGCAGTGATCACCCTTTCAACATATCATGGATCTACGGACAAACTTAAGTAGGTTTTCTTTTTTAGTGACAATGTAACAAATGACGTCCACTGGAATAAAAATTTTCTTAAATTTCAAGCTACCTTATTTTTGCTTATAAAAACAATAAATTATCTCTAGTTTCCAAAATAATACTGTAAACCTATTAGTATACAGTAACATTTGGTACACTGCAACTGTGATGGATTGTCTAAACGCCTTGCAACTTGTATTAAGAGAAACATTTTCACTTTTATATGGAACACACAATTTGAACCCCTTTCAAGAAGACTAAATATTACCAATATAGAATGCAAATTCAGAGCTTTAAGAATCCAACATATTAAAAGCATACTCAATGACGACTGCTTATCAAAACGAACATTTTGACGAAATATGAGATGGATTATGCTTTAATCCAAATTTATGCTTAAATAAATATACATGCACTCTATATGTTCCAATATTGCATAAAAAGTTTTAAAAGAATTGACGGAAACAACCCAGATTTAATTTTACCAAGTAGAACTTAACAAAATTTTGTTTCAGAATTCGATATAATTTTTAAATATGTTATTGATTTTTGTAGTGTGTGGAAGACTTTACAGGGCAAATTTGACACTATTAATAGAGATGTGTACTGTAACATTAAACTTAATATACCCTTTAAATTACAGTATGTTCTGAAGAAAATGCTTAAACGAAGTTGTGCACTTTTTGCGGTGGTATTGAAACTATAAACTACCTATATATTGAATGTAAATTGATACACTCGTTACAGCAGCTTGTGATTAAATGGATCAAGCAACATTACTGAAACTATTTTAAATTTTGTCTTCTTGCTAAAAGGCTTCGTTCCTGCAGTCCGAGTTTGAGAACCTTTATCTACTAATATCAGCAGAGTAATAATTTGTAATTTGGTTTAAATGAGTTTGGTCTTATTTTCATAAAGAAACATATGCTAACAAACTGTACTATCCTTCTTTCTCTCTAGATTAAAGTGTATAATAAGAACCGACCTTCATAATTTAGGGGTGGATTAAGGAGGAGTGAAGGGCACCGGGGGCAAGTGCCCCGAACCACCCCCAAAGTAATGGGGGCTACACTTGTTGCCGTGGATAAAATTACATGTATTTAAATAAACCATATATAGGTCTAAACCGTATAATACTTAACTTAATATAGTAATAATGTTTATACACATACAAAGGACGGCTTAAAAACTGCTTTCATGGTGTTTTTGTAGACCTACAAGCCCCCCCCCCCCCATTACGTACCCTAAACTCCATAAATCCTTTATCCGACCCTACCTTTACTGGTACAATCACATTGACAAATGGTGTTTATCGAGAATATTCTGTTTCATCAACATTTTCGAATAAGAAATTGAATTTAATAGATAATAAAATATTCTTCTTGTAATTATCTACACTGAAGCCGTTCATCGTTCTTTTAACTGACCTTTTGTAATCTGCTATACTGAAGCCGTTCATCGTACTTTTAACTCGCCTTGTGTAATCTTCTACACTGAAGCCGTTCATCGTACTTTTAACTCACATTTTGTAATCTTCTACACTGAAGTCGTTCATCATACTTTTAACTCACCTTGTGTAATCTTCTACTCTGAAGTCGTTCATCGTACTTTTAATTGGCCTGTGTACTCTTCTACACTTCTTTTTATACTTTTGGACTTGTGATTGAAGTTTTAGGACTATTTTTGGATTTAATTCACAATGCTGTAGGTTCCTGTTTAAATTTTCACTTTGTATTCTAGGGAAATAAATTTTTTTTGAATTTAAAAAAACGTGTTGGTGTTCGCTCTTTTCTGTTACATAGTTTTAAGACCAGATTCGTAATACAAGGGAGAGAAGAATAGTACATCCTAGATTAAAATCACGAAATAAGTGTTGTGATGAAGTGTGCATGAGAGGATGACAAGCACTCTAAGTACATTATATGTGAGCAATTAGATTACCAAATTAACAGTTTTTTAAATTTTAAGATGAGGACAGCCAGGAGGAAAGTAAGGAGGAAAGTAAGAATTTGAGCATAACGAATAACGCTGGAAAACAATTTGTTGATGCAGGCCACATAAGTGACAATTGTATTGAAAACAATATTATGTTCATATGATATAACATGCATAAAGTTAATTACAAAATTACTTTAACATAGTATGTGATAAACAACTTACCGGTAGTTGAAATTCAGACCTGAATCTAAATTTGTAAACCATGAAACCAAAACCAATCCATTTGGGAGCTGAGACCGTCATAAACAGAAACCATGCAAATCACCAACTTTGCATGGGGCCTGTGCAGCCCCAAATGGCCCGTGGCCCACATCAACTACGCCTTTCTCATTCTGCACCCAGATATTTGTGGCTCCCAAGTGAGAAGGATATAAGTGTGAACTGCGAAGATTGCAAATACTGAAAAATTATCAATGCTGTTCTATCCGCGTTAGAGTTATGTTTCTTGACTTCCGGCAATCAAGTCATTCAATGATTCGTGGCTGTTGTAAATATTCGGCCCAGGTTCCTCCTGTGTAGTTTGCCTGCCATATTCATCCGCAGTGAACCCAATTGCCATTTCGATGAGATTAGGCCCCTTTTGTGGGGTTCAATTTTGAGACTGAGGATGGTAATGTAGCAGTGCTGGTGGTCGTCCTGTCACCCATGCTGTCAAGAACAGATCGCAAGTAAAGTTCAAGGTGGGTGGAACCCCACTTTGCCTCTCCCATCTCTATCATGCGTCGAAACTGTTCATCGTAGTATCTCCAATGAGCCCTGCGCTCCGCCAGCTTCATGACGACTTCCATGTGGTGAGATAGCACAGTGCTCAACCTGGGAGTTCTGATGAACATTATTGTAACAAATCTGTTCCATGCTGTCAACCAATGAGTGATGGAGAGCGGGGACTTCTTGGCCATGGGGACTAGGTTCAATTCAGATGCGTTTGATGTGATATCGAATTGTAATCTATATGTATTGTCCGTGGATGTGGAAAGGAGTGTTTGAAAATCTATGTATGTCCCGG
This sequence comes from Megalonaias nervosa, assembly GCA_016617855.1. Taxonomy (NCBI): domain Eukaryota; kingdom Metazoa; phylum Mollusca; class Bivalvia; order Unionida; family Unionidae; genus Megalonaias; species Megalonaias nervosa. The sequence goes on along the minus strand of JAECUM010004376.1, from coordinate 48,995 downwards.
CCCAAATCTGCTGCTTAATTTTGTTAGGCACAGAGGCACTTATGTCAATAGATGTGCTTACAAAGTTGGATTGACTGTGTGTGTCCAAGGTAGTAATAGGTCCTGTTAAGGCTGAGGTAGCCTGTGCAATGCTTCCCCCCTACTGCCTGTTGAACATTGCTTTCTGTTTGGGCGCTGGAGGAGGCAGATGGCCCTTGCTCCGTTTCCCGCGAGGACATGGCAGGTTGTTGCAGATGAGTGGTTCCCTGCAGCATCTCCAAGATGTGGTCCAACTTTCTTTCCATTTGTGCGATGATGACTGGTGTAATGTGCTGTACCACCTGTTGTGTTATCCGGTCAATGGTAGCTTGGTCGACTGTATCTGCTGCATGTGTTGCTCCAGATTCATGCTGCTGTTTATGGTGGTCAATGGACCGAATCCTTGAACAGGTGTACTGAACCCTCTTGGCAGCCTGCTTAACTCCTGCTGATGCTTTGCGCTTGGGTGGCATGATCTGGTAAAGTTAGAAAAAAATAAATACTGTATTGAAGGTAATAGTAACAAACATGTAACATGGGCTACCATGTATGCGTACTATGCACAAGTCATGTTATTATTTAATGGAGTATGCATTAACAAATTGTGATTGGCAAACTGATGTATGTATGGTTACCAGATATAAATTAATTTTTTTTTTAATTTTTATTTTTATTTTTGTTGTTTTGGTGTAATACCAAGCATGCTTACATGGTAAGCTGTAACGAGTGTGACCCATTGTTCCTTAGCAAAATGACATACGTATAGAAGGTGGCGGTCCGGTATGCAACCGGACCTGTTATCAGGCCAACAGGCTGATACAAAAATGCAGAAGAAAAAGAGGACAGGTACGGGACCTGGCCTGTTATCTCCCAAATGGACAGATAACAAAAGAAATGTGAACATGTTCCGGGAAGCCACTCATATAAGACGACTTGTGAACAATAAATAAGAACATGGATACCTTGGTATATGATCATTAATGTGTGGTGGAACACCAAATTATTACAGGGACTCCAAATTATGGATGCCAGAGTGGCTTGCCAGGAACAAATCCAAAATGATCAGGTACGGGACCCGACCCAGTGCCTCCACAATGGCAGACACTAAGGATGTTTACCAAAAACCAAGGAACAGGTACAGGTCCTGGCCTGATATCTCCCTTTGTGGGCAGATACAACTGAAATCGAAAAGCGGAATTAGTACAAGAGCTAGCCTAGCCTAGTTATCGTTCAATGCTTATGCGTTATTTTATAACATGCATTGAGAAGAGCTCCCCAAGGTGACTTATAAAGGTGCCACCGTCCTTTAGGGGACAAATGAATGCCATCTGAACGAAATTTCTCCCTGAACTGAGGCCTATCAAAGGCAAATTTGCTATTATGGTCCCAAAATGTTAAATAAGGATAAGCAGAAACTTCAGATCGCACAATATCATTGACCTCCTTTGCTAAGCGACAATACATATCCTCGTAGTTTCTATCGGCTGCTTCATTTTTATGGTTATGTATTCCCGCGACCACAACTTGGTGTAATGTTGCCGGGAATCTAGGCATGAGCTGACAAAGAACGATATGTTTAACACCATATTTCTTATGTAAAAGCGTAGTAAATGCGACCATCTTATGTGCAATTACCTCTGGCGATGTATCGGCGTTTACATCGTTGTCCCCGAAAAGCAGAACTACAATATCGGGGCTTCTTAAGCGCACTTCGTTCATATCGTGGCACAAAAGCTTGTTGACTGGGTGCCCTCCGACCCCCTTAATGTTTACATTACAAACTTCCGTTATGTTGAAAGACGGAACGAGTCTAAGATCCGTCCCGAACCTCAAATACCGTTCTAACCATTTACAAAGGGAATGACCCATAATGAGTGCTTTTGTCATTATCTTTCCAGAATTAGACGATGGCTCTGTACAAAAAAGCAAAATCTACTCACTTTCTCCTTTCCAGAGTGCGAGCAAGATAACGATCCTTAAAATTATGAGGAATAATAATGCAAAGAAACAGGAACAAGTAAAGGGATCGCAAGGAAGAAAGAAAGAAAAATGAAAAATTACGCTATCTAAAATACAACCCGTATCTCCAAGAATTCTTTTGCAAGTGACGTTAAGACTGATGACCTTATATTCGTACGCCCTAAAACTATATTCCAGTGGCTGAACGAGTCACGTGACCCCATTCCTGGGTTTGTCGGCCCCAGAGGGTCTATATTGCTTTGTCTACAGTGCCCAACAAGACCTATTCACCCCTCATCACAAATATCCTTGTTCTAGCGCAAATAGTTTTTGGAAAGGTTACATCCTCATTGAATGTGCTAGCACCAAAAATAGCATACGGTATGTTAAATAGTACATGCAAAGTCGATATGCATGTTCTGTATGTTTTGCTTTATCTCTGTGCAAATAATATAATATAACAGCGATATCTAATGTTTGGTTTAAAATTGCAAATAGAAATTTGAGCTAGTTATATTGATCAACTGCCGACCCAGTTCTCTGCAAAAGGGGGGAATCAACGAGGGTACAGTGGTTTTGGTTTTCATTCAAATGAAGAGTACATTTTTAAATATGTGTAACAAGTCGCTCATTTAGGGTTAATGTGTACTTCTTGTTATTCAAACTATGTATATGGCCATATGACTTAAAAAAAAAAAAAAAAAAAAAAAAAAAAACAAGCAGGAAGTATACATTGTAAGGAACACTTAGATTATATTATTGTAATAAAAAATTAAGCTAACTAGTTAATCGACTGTCACTGGAACAAGAAATTTAACTTTTTAGTATTAAAAGCTTCGTCTAAAGTGACCAGTCCAAAAGATTCACATTTAATTTTGAATTTTAACCCCTAAACATGTAGTTGTAAAATTGGGTAGCTCATCTGAAACATCAGTGACGACTGTGGTTTGAATGATCACTTTGGTTAGAATATGAACAGTATGGTGTGAAGACACATGGGCATGTACCGTCATGTACATTCATGGTGTTGTTTCAAAATAGGTTTGAAATTGTTTCAACTTTGTGATTTTTGGTGAAGTTTTACAAAGTAAAAGAAATTGCTTGTTTAAGCGGCAGTTGATTAAATAGTTTTATCTACTTGTAATTACAATACTTTGATCTCGGTACGCCTATTAGTTAAAACGAATTACAAGATATTGTTTCTACAGCGCTCACTTCCAAGTTCTAATACCCGAAATACATGGTGTAATGACCATAAAAGGGAGATAAAGCTTTGAAAAATAGACGGGTCGTGGTATGTTAATTATGTGTCCAAGGTCAGAATGTTTGAAGCATGAACAAAGCGTGCGGACAGGGCCAGACTATATGGCTTTTGCATAGTATGGTTGATTGTACTTTTCTGATGTAATATGGTTGAATGTACTTTCCTGCTGTAATATGACTGACTGTACTTTCCTGATTTAATATGGTTCACTGTACTTTCCTGGTGTAATATTATTGAAATGCTCTTTTCTCGTGTAATATTAGTGTAATATAGTTGACTGTACTTTATTCGTGAAATATTGTTGAAATGTACTTCCTGATGTAACATTGTTAACTGTACCTCCCTGGTGTAATATTGTTGACTATACTTTCCTAGTGTAATAGTGTTGATTGTACTTTCCTGGTGTAGTATTGTTGATAGTACTTTCCTGGTGAAATATTGTTGACTGTACTTTCCTGGTGTAATATTGTTGATAGTACTTTCCTGGTGTAATATTGTTGACTGTACTTTTCTGGTGTAATATTGTTAACTGTACCTTCCTGGTGTAATATTGTTGACTGTACTCTCCTGGTGTAATATTGTTGAATGTACTTTCCTGGTGTAATATTGTTGACTGTACTTTTCTGGTGTAATATTGTTAACTATACCTTCCTGGTGTAATATTGTTGACTGTACTTTCCTGGTGTAATATTGTTGAATGTACTTTCCTGGTGTAATATTGTTGACTGTACTTTCCTGGTGTAATATTGTTGAATGTACTTTCCTGGTGTAATATTGTTGACTGTACTTTTCTGGTGCAATATTGTTGATTGTACTTTCCTTGTGTAATATTGTTGAATGTACTTTCCTGGTGTAATATTGTTGAATGTACTTTCTTGGTATAACATGGTTGAATGTACTTTCCTAGTGTAATATTGCTGAATGTACTTTCCTGGTGTAATATTGTTAAATGTACTTTCCTGGTGTAATATTGTTGACTGTACTTTCCTGGTGTAATATTGTTGACTGTACTTTTCTGGTGGGGGCCCCGAGTGGCTGAGTGGTCTAAAGCGCTCTTGGTTACGGATCACTGCCATCTCACCTCTGTCTGCGTGGGTTCGAGTCTAGGATTCGGCGAATGTGGATATGTGAGAAAGCTTGCCAGTAGCTTCTCGTGGGTCGGTGGTTCTTTCCTGGGATTTCCCGGTTTCTTCCTCCACCATTAATACTGGCCGCCATGTATAGCCTATCGTGTGCTGAAAAAATGGCGTTAAGCCCCACAACAACAACAACAACAACAACAACTTTTCTGGTGTAATATTGTTGATTGTACTTTCCTGGTGTAATATTGTTGATTGTACCTTACTTACTTTTCTGGTGTAATATTGTTGATTGTACTTTCCTGGTGTAATATTGTTGATTGTACCTTACTTGTGTAATATTGTTGAATGTACTTTTCCTGGTGTAATATTGTTGACTGTACTTTCCTGGTGTAATATTGGTGATTGTACTTTCCTGGTGTAATGTGGATGAATGTGCTTTCCTTGTGTAATATTGTTGAATGTACTTTCCTGATGTAATATTGTTGAATGTTCTTTCCTTGTGTACTATTATTGAATGTACTTTTCTGGTGTAATATGGTTGAATGTACTTTCCTTTTAGAATATTGCTGAAGGCACTTTCCTGGTGTAATACGGACCAATGTACTTTCCTGGTGTAATATTGCTCTTTTAGTTGTTAAAGTGAAACGAAAGAATCAGTAGTGAAAACGATTCCGAATTTACTTAAAATATTAAAATGTGAATTAACACCGAACTGGCAAGTCTAGAAATTTCGAGTGTAAATTGGCTGCATAAATACAAATTTAGTAGCGTTAGTCCAGTTGACTCGAGCGGCAATAAATTTTGATTTCCTATATTTTGACCTTATAAGCTCGAATTATTCAGTTCTAATGGATCGAAAAATTGATGGATTTTTGTTTTTTTTTCATTGCCAGAGTTTGGGATTTAATTTGAGAACATCTTGAAGAAGATTCGGAACGTGCTTTATTGAGAATATTAGAGAAAACCCGCAGTTATGAATGCGACGGTCTCAATATCATGTAGAAAAACTGGACATAGCACAAACAAGGACAGCGAAAATGGAGGGTGTTTGTTGCTTTATTTATTTTAGACATTTCAATAAGATATGCATGCATTGTATTAGGCATTCTGTGGCTGGGGCAGTAATAGATCACTCTGGCTAGGGCCGAAAGATATGTAATCATTGTATTGGTCACTTTGTGCCTGGGGGTAAAAGTATGGATTTTATTGGTCACTCTGTGTCTGACGTCATAAGATATGTATGCATTGTATTGGTCACTCTGTGTCTGGGGGCAAAAGTATGGATTTTATTGGTCTCTCTGAGTCTGAGATCGTAAGATATGTATACATTGTATTGGTCACTCTGTGGCTGGGGCCCTAAGATATGTATGCATTGTATTAGTGACTCTGTGTCTGGTACTGTAAGACATGTATGCATTGTACTAGTCACTTTGTGTCTGGGGCCATAAGATATGTATGCATTGTATTAGTCACTCTGTAGCTGGGGCCGTAAGATATGGTTTGCATTGTATTAGTCACTCTTTGTCTGGGACTGTAAGACATGTATGCATCGTACTAGTCACTCTCTGTCTGGGACTCTTAAGATATGTATGCATTTTGTATTAGTCACTCTGTGGCTGGGGCCGTAAGATATGTTTGCATTGTATTAGTCACTCTTTGTCTGGGACTGTAAGACATGTATGCATCGTACTAGTCACTCTCTGTCTGGGACTCTTAAGATATGTATGCATTGTATTAGTCACTCTCTGTCTGGGACTGTAAGACATGTATGCATTGTATTAGTCACTCTGTGGATGGGTCCATAAGATATCTTTGCATAGTATTAGTCACTCTCTGTCTGGGACTGTAAGATATGTATGCATTGTATTAGTCACTCTGTGGATGGGTCCATAAGATATCTTTGCATAGTATTAGTGACTCTGTGTCTGGGGCCGTAACATATCTTTGCACATCATTAGTGACTCTGTGTCTGGGGCCGTAAGATATCTTTGCATTGTATTAGTCACTCTCTGTCTGGGGCCATAAGATATCTTTGCATAGTATTAGTGACTCTCTGTTTTGGACTGTAAGATATGTATGCATTGTATTAGTGACTTTGTGTCTGGGGCCGTAAGATATGTATGCATCGTACTAGTCACTCTTTGTCTGGGACTGTAAGATATGTATTCATTGTATTAGTGACTTTGTGTCTGGGGCCGTAAGCTATATTTGTATTGCATTAATCACTCTCTGTCTTGGACCGTAAGATATGTATGCATTGTATTAGTCACTCTGTGTCTGGGGCCCTAAGTTATATTTGCATTGTGTTAGTCACTGTGTGTCTGGGGCCCTAAGTTATATTTGCATTGTGTTAGTCACTCTGTGCTGGGGCCGTAAGATATGTATGCATTGTATTAGTCACTCTGTGTCTGGGACCGTAAGATATGCATGCATTGTATTAGTCACTGTGTGTCTGGGGCCCTAAGTTATATTTGCATTGTGTTAGTCACTCTGTGCTGGGGCCATAATATATGTATGCATTTTATTGGTCACTCTGTCTGGGAACGTAAGATATGTATTGCGTTACGAGTCTATGCTCTTAAAATAAGTAACAGAAAAGAGTGAAAGACAACAAGCTTTGCAAGCTTTCTAAAATTTAACAAATAATTTATTTCCCTAGAATACAAAGTGAAAATGAGAAAAAAGAACTTTCGGTATTGCGAATTAAATCTCCAAAATAATCCAAGAATTACAGACACAAGTCCTAGTAATTTAAAGTCCTGAATAAATCTCAGTACAAGTCCCTAAGAAATCTAAAAGATGAAGGCGATAACGAGTCTCTTATGGCTTACACAGTGTTGATGTGTCAACATTCTTTTATTGCATCACAGTAATATAATTCCAGGTTTGAATTCAGTATAAATTCCAGTGAATGTCTTTATCCAAGAATTTTATCAGAGCAGTTTTGTATTTCCAGAGAAAATAATCACTTGAATTCAATAATTTGAAGAACATAAAATTCAGCCCAACTAGTCACAACATAATACAAATTGAAAGTGCTAGATGTTAAAGCACGAGAGACCAAGTCCTCACAATCACAAGATTATATAGTTCTCTACTTAACCTCAGGTCACAATTAGCATTTTCTATAAAAAAAATCACCTAATGGAAAATAACCTTCTAGAACGATCCTGATGTTTACAAAATCAAAACCATAACCTGTAAAATTCACTTAGGAAAGTCCAAAACCCGACCCAGATAAACATATTTACTTCTTCTGTTAATAAAGATCCTTATATTAAGCTCATACAAATAGAGAATAATTTAGCTATGTATTAGTTGTTTACATAAAAGTAAATAAAATATCAATCAGGTCAAGCAGAAATGAACTCAATTTTGGACAAGGTCAAGTCCAGCATACAATGTTACATTACAATAGCATGTAATGAAATTAAAATAAATAATTCAAACTAACAAACAAACAATTAAATGAAATATACATAACAATTGCAAGATAGGTATGCATTGTATTGGTCACTCTTTGGTTCGGGCCGATTGTCTTGCATTCCAAGGAAGAGTAAAATTTGAAAACTTTTACGAAGTTTCTTATGCACAGGAATACACAAGCCGTAGTATGTTCGTTATTTATTCAATATAAATATGTCTGAGCTATACACAGAACTCGCAGGCAACATCTCAATGTGTTGCTTTTATGTGTGCGTAATATGGTCGAAAGTACTTGCATAATATCGATATTCTTGTATCTAAACTAAAAATTACGGAGATAACGATTTAGATTTTAATGGACAAATTTAAAGTTGAATTAGTTGAGAGCTGTCAAGTGTAGAAATTTCAAGAGGGAATTAACACAGTTGACCTGAAATAATCCGTTCTCATAATTGTATAGAATACGCAAAGATTGCTTTCTTTGTCTTTGTTTTGGGAGTTAAATTGAACATAACATCTTGAAGAAGATTGTGCACGTGCTTTTGTGATAGTAATAGAGAGGATCAGAGGTTCTGTTCAGGAAAATCTTATTCCAAGTTATTGTCGGTCTTATGAATGTGATAGTGGCACTATTATCTATTAAAAAGAAAAAGAAAAAAAAAAACCAGACACGTGGTGGGAATTGGTAGAGACGCTGAAACTATTCATAATGTATCGTGGCAAAATTTCTCCTATGCAAAGTAATTACTTATTTATAACAAAAAAAAAATAAAAAAATATCTGCAGGCGTCTTACCTTTGGCGTGACAATATATCGAAATTTTGATCCTGAGAATACCGGCGATCTGGAAAAATGTAACATTGCCTGAAAAGACGAAAAATCACAAAATATTTTTCATTATCTATCTCTGAACTTCTCCGAGGTATGACTCATAAAAGATGTGTGATATCTCGTGAAAGGAAAAACAAAGCGAACACCATTAAAAAAATGAGGGCAACTGCATCATAATATGTTCATGATTTTTATCCAATTTAATATCAAACTGACACCGGACACCTGTGTACCCCCACACCCAACAAAGTCGGCTTCCTTTAGGACACGTTCTAGACTGACAACTATTAGGTAACTTAGGAACAAGCTGTCTATAACTGACGCAAACTAAATGTTGAACTTCATCACTTATTAAAGGTAGAAACTGCATTCAGATTTATTCTCAAGGTGCGAATCTGCATATATGCGGCCCAGTGACAAGTACGTAACAAACGTTTACTAGGTCCAGCTACTTTTAACTCGGCCGGGACGAGAGGACGAGTGATTTTCCTGAACCCTACAAGAGCAGCTTTCTTGTGTTTGTGACAGTACTCATTGCAGTTGACGAGTACACATATTTAATTTTGAATCCGAGTAGCAAGAACAGAAAAATAAATTATGATACATGTATCCAGAAGATCGCACTATTTTAGAACCGAGCAAGCAATAATATTAATCAGGTAATATTTTACTGTTTCTTAAAGAGTGAAAATCTGAAATTTAATTTTTCCACATCTTAAGCAGAAGACCTCAGAGGAGAGTAGTATTGTTCTAAATGAGTTACCTTCTATAAATAATAATAATAATAATAATAATAATAATAATAATAATAATATTATTATTATATTATTATTATTATTATTATTATTATTCACAAATATAATCAGTGATAACAAAGGTACCAAGCAAGACGTATATTAGGTGCATGAAACGCCCAGTTTCATTATGATGAAGTGAGTTCCAAAATTTGTCGTGAATTTAAAATTCCCAAATTGGCACTCAAATGTTTCTATTCATTGGATGAGCATAGCTTTCACCACAGTGTGAAACGAAACCACAGCATCAGTATTTCACAAATATAAAAATAGAAATATTGATTTGTGATGTTGCTGTTTCTCTAAATAAATGTCATTCTTTTTAAAATAAATTATCTTTCCTTATTTTGAATCGACAATAACACTAGACTGTATCCACATTCATCTGCAAATACAGAAAAAGGTGAAGAACGTCATTAGAAAAGGCTATTTATTTACAACTATTCCCTGCGCAAGTATTAAACAAGTATTCAGCCACTTAATCCTTGTGCTCCCTTCTTTCTGTTAGTCCATCCCTTTTTTAACTTTTCTGAGGTCCATCAATCAGTTATTTTAAGGGAAAATAGCATATGATACGCTCCATATTGTATGACGATACATTCAGTCAATTAAAACTATGCTATCTGTTCAAGTTCCAGAGGTTCTTTGCACATTCAAAATAATGGTACTTAATCACTGTATTTCCGTGGGTCGGTGATTTTTTTTCTGGGTTTTCCATGGATCTTCCTCCACCCAAATATACTATAACATCTAGTACCATTCTATATGTCTTTGGTACGACTCCGCCGGTGTTCGAACCCACGACCTCCCACATCCGAGGCGGACGCTCTAACCATTTAGGCCATCGGAGCGGTGACTCATTACTAGTCGTGGTCATTTGAGTCTTTGAAAAAGGCATGATTATCATATCGATGAATAAGAATCAGTCATTTAAATTTTGCGTTTTTGCTACGTTAAAAAAATACGCCAGCAAGGAATATAAATTATGATGAATATTTACAATGAAAATGCAAATAAAATACATTCAGTACAAATTTACATCACAATTCCGTCATCAGCATATTACTTATTCTTGCACTTGTCAATCCATTTGCCATTTACTCTTAATAACAAAATTAATTAATATATCTAAAATGCATTAATTATTCAGGTAGAGAAATAAGGAAAACCTAAAGCTAAAAAATAAGGGTACAGATACAAATTACAGGTGTATGAACAGTCAGCGTGGTAAAGAGAGGGAGAGAGCAGACAGACAAACAGGCACATGGGACAGAATAATGGTAGGCCCAGATCAGAACAGGCAGATTGATAGCCTATTAAGTGCATGCAAAGCTGAACTACATACAGTAAATCCATTGGAATATAAGAACTACATACAGTAATTCCATTGGACTATAGGAACTACACAAAGTAATAACATTGGAATGTAGGAGTAGTTCCTACAGTGTATCTAGTATACAGTAATTCCACTGGAATATATGAATACACATTAATTCCATTGGAGTATATAAGATAAAACATACAGTAATTCAACTGGAATATATGAACGTTCTTTATCATATACATCTAAACTAAAAATATGCAATAAAAACTGATCAAATATGCGTAATATCTTTATAGGATATGGATCTAGATACCTTGCCATATGGGACACATTGATATGGATCTAGATACCTTGCCATATGGGACACATAGATATAGATCTAGATACATTGCCATATGGGACACATGGATATGGATCTAGATAGCTTGCCATATGGGACACGTGGATATGGATCTAAATACCTTGCCATATGGGACACATGGATATGGATCTAGATACCTTGCCATATGGGACACATTGATATGGATCTAGATACCTTGCCATATGAGACACATGGATATAGATCTAGATACATTGCCATATGGGACACATGGATCTGGATCTAGATACCTTGCCATATGGGACACGTGTATATAGATCTAGATACCTTGCCATATGGGACACATTTCAATCAGCACCTCACAAATCACCAATCTTGCATCTGGGAATGTAAATAAATTAAAATAATTACCATTTATCTTAATGCATTTAATATATTACTACATTCAATATACAAGTACATTTAATATACAAGTACACTTAATATACAAGCAAACTTAATATATAAGCACACTTGTAACTAATGAAACATCACTATTTAAAGAGTGGTCAACTTTAGGAAAACAAAGACATTTTGCTCACCACTAATCCTGTATTGCGCAGATACACGACATAGAGTTTAAGAACACAAATTCATTAAGTGGAAACGGAAAATATACATTTGCATTTCATCTTGTTCAGCAGGTCGCCTTCTCCACAACTTACTATCTGGTAGTGAGCAATACCACCAAACTATACAAAAAGTAGCAATTGAATATGATGATACATTTCGTACTTAATAGCCTATAGCTAAAGCCGAAAAATAATCTAAAACGAGATAAATGTACAGATTGCCAAGAAAAAATAAAAATTGACAGAATAAAAAATGCAGAAAATAAAAGCAATAACCTCACTACAATCCATGTCTCCAAAATTCCATTATCAATGGAAACAAAACACTTCAGAAAAGAATCTACTTGTATTTCTGATGTTTATCACAAAGTAATGAATGTCTGGGCAGAATACATTAACATTTTTCAAACTGACCAATGGAAAAGTTGCCTATTGCCCGTCCTATAATTGGAACAAAACAGCAGGGCAGTCTAATTGCTCACAGGAAAGGCAACAAAACCTGAACAGTTTGTCCTGGCTGACGGTTACCTAACTGAGTAAAGTGGTAAACCAAGAAGAAAATGGTAATAATAGCAACTGCTTACTTTACTACAATTAAAAATAAATATATAAAATGATGCAATGTCTGTTCTTACCTATTTAAATGGGGTTATTATGTAAAATGATAAAGAGCAGCAAATTAGTTCCAAAGGTGACCCAGTTACTTTGATAATTTTAATTATTTACTGAAGTCATTCTAATACATCCCTTAGAAGTCATTAAAAAAACGGAGCTTGTGAAGTTTGGATATCGCTTTGCGGATATATAATTTCCCTTGAAATCGCTGTGAAAAGTCGTCTTTAAATGTAGTGTAAAAAACGTCTGAGTGTTAACTTTTACAATGTTTACGCTTCATCCCCGTCTCTTCCCATCGGATGGTGACTATTTTGTCCGATTCTGATTTGTTGTCGTGGAATCCTCGTTACGTCGTTGCTTCGGCTGGCAATATTTTTCAACTCTAAAACTAAAAGCGATACGCGGTTATTCGATCGTTACTTAAAAATAGATAAAGGCAGTGTAAACAAAGCTTATTTTCTTTGGAGTATAAAAATCTTGTTTCTATTTAAATATGAAGATGGCAAATTAAATACCAGTCCAAAATGAGTTGCGCCATGTTCTTTGTTGTTTTGCTTTTTTTTATTACCTTGAAAGTTGGACCGAAATCAGACCTAGTCTAACTATACTTCCCCGTTTGTTTGTACCCTCTGTCGATTTCAGTAATGAAAAGTATAAATTAGATCAGAAATGCACAGAACTTACTCAGTTCATTCATTGATTTATAATTTCTAACGTGCCTTCGACCAGGGAAGCCCTAACATCGTCATCATCTGCGCGTTTCATGTTTAACGGAAGTTTGAAATATAAACAATGGCTATGCTTCAGATCCATTTCCAGTTCATGGACAAGTCCATTTTCAGCAAAGGGGTATATGATGACTATACACATATGCATATAGAAAAATACTATGCCGTCTGCTTCCGATATTTACAATGTCGAATCAAGCAAAGGAAAAGAATGACAATTACAAACTTGTTTTTCACCTGGATTTAACAAGCGGTGTAATTTCCATGTACTTGTGTGCAAAGGCTATAACTCAACATTATGATAATTTACGGAATTATCCGGCAGTTACCAAATAAGATGAACTACATCACAATATTGTCTGATGAAATCAACTTGCCCATAGTGGGCGCAACATGGCGCCGTGTTAGTATGGAAAGTCTGTTAAGCATGAAAGATGCAGAACAATGCCGTGAGGGGAAGTCTGGTCACAATCAGCTTAGAAATTATAAATCAATGAATGAATCCACTAAGTTCTGTGCACTTTTTATCACATTAAAGATTTCCATTATTGAAATCGTTGGGGGTACAAACAAACGGGGAGGTATAATCCGACTATAGGTCCTCGGACTTTGTACTGTATGGTCTTAACTTTAGGCAAATATGATGGAATTATTATAACTAGCGCTTAGTTTTAACTAAAAAAAATAATAGAATCAATCGTAAAATAGGTATTGTTACTATAACGTAGGTGTGATATTTCCTATTACCGTTTATAACCCAATTTAGCAGCATGTGCAGTATGCAAATAGCAAAACAGCTTGGTGAGCTCAAAATAAAATAAGATATACATATTAAAAAAAAAAAAAAATCCCGCGGTAATGTCATTCTACGTGCACGATATAATTGACATAAAACGCTTTAGCGTTGCAGTCGAACTGCTCTTCCGTTTAACATAGTTCTACACTATTACCGCCAACTACTTTTAGAAAATAAAGAATTACTTTCAAAATTGACCTCAAAACGAAACTTAACCCACTTTTAACATTACCACCCTATTTTAGAAAATAAATACGAATATTATTAACTAAGAATTAATATCAAAATTACACTCAAAATTTTTTTAATTCCTTTTCATTAAATAAATATAAAAACTTTACAAAATTGTTACATGAAATAATTTAGATAATAACAACTCCAAAATATGACTAGATAGTGCCAGTCCTTATAAAGAAAAGGTACGACTCCAACACAGCATACTTAATTACGCCAGGACAAAAATGACTTTGGCAAGTCACTTAAAATAAAAATTACAACCATAACCAGTGGATGGGAGCGGAAACCTGATCAATGGACCTGTGTCCAGAGTAAAGGGAGTACGATCATAAGCTTATGCATTGGAGGTTCAAGGTCAAGAAAACACTTGCAACCTCTAGCGAGTCGCAAGCATTGATCTGAGTACAGAAACCGACCTACTTGCCGGGTGGGGAGGAATCTGCAGATAGGGACAACGCAACAAATATGATCAAACGAACCAAAGATTAACCCTGACAAAAGTTATTCCAAAAGAAAATATCTATTATATATTATTATTCAATTTATACACAAACACGCTCTTTTTTGGGTGGACAAGGGATACACTAATTAAAAGATTACCTTTAGAAAATGCAAAACAGGGTGACACCTCAAACTGTTTACCAACTATCTGCTGGGACAGAGTCATGTGGTGCCAACAAATGGTTTAACAAAGTTCGCATTAGAACTGCGACGTATGAAAAACGATTATATGTACAGGGCATTAGATTGCTGGGTCATTCCTGGAAACGCATCAAAATGGCAAATATCTCTGGTTAACTGGACGTGGAATGTCTAACATAGTATAAATGTATCTAACCGTTCAGGAAAAGAAACAAGCTTTTCAAAACTCGGTCAATGTAGGAAGACATTGTCAAATTATCTTGGGCGGGGTGGGTGGGATTGTATATTAAGAATGAGTATGGCAACTTACTCTCTAAGCGGGTGGAATGTTTTGTAAATATTCATCAATTTCTTTTACGATGCTCTTCAAAATATATGTACAGATCCCACCTTGTCTAAAAGAACAAATGCTAATCATCGTTATTGTAGCATAACTAAAGACTAGTTTCGAAGCAATTCAATATCAGAAAAATTACTGACACCATTTCCAAGGCCAAGATCGCAGAACAGTCCCTTCGTATTTAAATTCTAAATGTTTTATAACATTGGGATAACAGTGCAGTCTTTCCTTATTTACAAATCTATACATTTATTACTACACATATATACAAACTTATTTAATTTCTTTTCATGTATTGTTGTACTTGAGACTATTCCACCAATTTGATTAAAATCAGATCTCCACTGGACCGCTCCGGTAGCCTAGTGGTTAGAGCGTCCGCCTCGGATGCGGGAGGTCGCGGGTTTGAACCACGGCCAAATTATACCAAAGACTTTTTAAAATGGTACTAACAGTTGCGTCGCTAGGCGTTCAGCATATAGAGGTTAGTGTTATACTGGTCGGCCTGGTGTTAGGATAATGTGACTGGGTGAGACATGATGCTACAAGTATGTGGCATGATGCCCCAGTGCTAGACATCACTATAAATTGTCACACTGCAGACATCGTAGCGATATGACTGAAAAGTTGTTAAAGCTACGTTCAAAATCCAAATCTCTCTCTCTCTCTCTCTCTCTCTCTCTCTCTCTCTCTCTCTCTCACACACACACACACACACACACACACACACACAGATTTCCACTGTCCTGAGTGAAGATCTAACAGCGACCGTTTAGGGGTCATGTTATGGTGATCTTTGAGTCAGCAATGGACATGCATCTTTAGTAATTTTAAAGTAAATCAAATCGATAGGCACACACTGATGCTATTAAGCTACATTGCTCAGTCTCCCATCTGATTGGCTGATAAAATTAGCAATTATGGTATTAACATAGGTTACCAGAACATGACCCCTAAGCGTTCACATAGGACAGTGGAGATCTGATTTTAAGCAGATAGACTATTCCAAAGAATAGTACAAGTAGTATCACAATGGCCGTTTTAAATTTCTATTGCTGATTTAGGCCAACGTCCTCTATATCCTATGCCTTTACAAATATTCACCCGCGCGTAACACACGTGAACCATTCTGCGAAGGAAAATCCGCTTGTGTAAATGATTTTACCCTTTGGTCACATAAACATGTCTGCGAAGCAAAATCTAGCGTTGTTATGTCTATAATGCGTGCTTACCTTTGTCCATTATTGTAGATTATAAGGATCATTTGTAAACAACATACTACATAGTTAAGTTTTGTCCATGATTGTAAATTATACCTTAAGATAATATTTGTGAACATAAACATGGCTTTTTGACCATATAAAGTTCTAGAAGCAAACGTTTCACTCACATCCTGGTCATCTTATTGTGTTGTAGGTTTTTATATAAGTTTGTGATCAACATAATTATTTATTCCCATCTTAGCATCAGTTTTTATGGAAGCAAATATTCGTTCTGTTCAGTAATAATTTGAGAGGAATTATGTATTCAGATTATTCGTTGAAATTACAAAGTACTCATTAAGATTTTGTAAATTCATTCATTGATATTCTGCATTATATAATTGTGCAGCATCAAGACTACTGGTACATCAAACTATTCAAGGCTAGTGATATATCAGCACGTCCAGGACAACTGGAACTCAATCCGGACGATATACATTTGAACTTGTGATTGAACTTTTAGGATTATTAGGGATTTAATTCACAATACTGTAAGTTCCTCTGAAATTTTCATTTTATAACTTAGAAAAATAAAATATTTGGTCAGTTTTACTAAACTTCTTTTTTTTTTTTTTTTTGTTGTTGTTGTTAATATGTTTAAACCAGAGTCGTAACAACGTAAACCTCCCCGTGGCGCCAAATAGCGAAGTTACCAGTACAATCCTCAATACACTGATGTAGTTGCCTAGACTGTTGGTGTTATTGTTGCTCACAATTATACTGTATAATATTATGCAGAGATTGTTTTGTCTGTGTGAGAATATATATCTGGCAAAATATATTATTATTAGTTGTGATTGAACTATATAATATATTTCACGGAGAATGTTTTCTTTGTGTAAGAATATTTTATACTGATTGTGGTATATTTCTACACAATATATTTCGTAGAGATTGTTTCCTTTTACTTTGATAACATATCAACAATTTAGCATGTATTATATATACAGCGAAACATTCACCGATTGATGAGTATAGTATTTTGAAAGTTTGATGAGTGTATCTAATGCAGGAATGTTTTTATGTCTAAACAAGGGAGAGTTTTTATGTCACAGACAATATCAAATCACTATTCTGCTTTAATGCATCCTATATATTTGTTAATGAGGAACAAGATATGCATGATTACTCAAATACCTATCCGGAGCTTCCTGAAAAATTAACCCACTTATGAATTATTTTGGAACAAAAATTATGTAAACTTGGTCAAGCTTATGAGAAAAAGCTTGAAAAGTCATTGTATGATGTTGTGCAGAAAGTTGAAGTTGCTGACATTGACTAGACTACCAAGTTTAGATAATGAAACGAGTAGTGAATACTCCAATGATGACCCTGAAACAATTAGTGCATATAGTAGCAGCAACGAAGATCACTAAAGATGAATTACTTACAGAAATTTCTTCAGCATAATATATACAAACACCATTGACACCCCTGTACATTACAATGAATTGATTTATATTAACAAAGAACACAATGAAATTATATGAAACCCTACGCAATTGTAGCATTTCTTTGGTGAGACTTTTTTCTATGTAAAGATACAGAACCCATATAGTCAATACTCGTAAACGGCACGATAGTTATACATAATTTTAGGTTCAAAGACATGGATTATAATAAGTAAAAAATTTTGGTGCATTTCAGCACACAATGGATAGTCATTTTCTAGCTGGTGTCAAGAATTATCTCAGCTGTAAATGTGCGGTGATTTCACTAAATACCTGAAGAAAATTGTATTTCCACAAGAAGATAGTTTTGATACTAAACTTCCAAGGCTGCCGTATGGTTAGATATCTTGTTTATTACATGGGACAAAGTCACATTTTAATCAACACCTTCAAAATCACCAAACTTGCATCTGGGAATAAAAAGAAATTAAAATAATTACTGTATATCCTTAATACATTTAATATGCAAGTACTTTTGCAGATTATGAACATCACATTTGAAAGAGTGAGGGACTATAGGAAAACAAAGCCATTTTGCCCACTACTGTTACATAGGTTTTAGGATTACAGACTAATTAAATGAAACCCCTGGCCACACTTTCAGTGATATAACACTTACTGCAATTGCTCACAACCCCAACTGGAGTTCCGAAACCAGGAAAGAAAAGGAATCTTACCGGTGTTACGTGTAGGCTCGTACAAAAGTAACAAAAGAAAAGAGTGAAGCCAACAAGCTCTGTATATTTTAACAAAATAATTTATTTCCCTAGAAAACAATGTAAAAATTGGAAATAGGACTTACGGATTGTGAATATAATCCAAAATTTAACCCTAAAATTGAAAACTACAAGTCCTATCACTAAACAGTTCTAATAGAATCCGGATTCGAATCTCGGTGAAATTTTAATATGGAGGCGATGACGTCAGATGTCTGTACTGATGGTAACAGATCCTCGATTTGAATCTCAGTTTATGATGTTTCCGTTAAACTCCAGAATAAATTTCCACTGAATTTCTTTCTCCCAGAACTTTTGACAAAAAAGTACACTTGTTTACTTCTCTAGAGAATAAAATATTAAATCCAAAAAACAAATGAACTTCAAAAACTATCTGGCAATAACAATAAAAACCTCTTGACCCCTCAAGGTTTAAAATACAACTCACTAAATCTACTAGAGAGCGTCTGTTTAAAGCCGCGATTTTAGATCACATTGTACCTCACGTGATAGACTTACGTGACACTAATTTGAACATCGGAAAAAAAAATGGTATTTATCACGTATTCGAGAATAGCCCTATCTAAGGATCAAATTCTCACACTGAAAATATAAAAAAGGAAAGACTGTTTACAGTTCAGCTAACAAGCTGGCCGAAATGACCTTGGCAGTAACCAATCGTCATCACTCGATGTTTACAAAAACTGTGAGCTAAACATAGTGCTGAAGAAATCTTATAATCTAATCGGGTCAAGCCAATTTTCCGAAAAGAGATTTAAATCCAATGAAAATTATCATTACAATAAAATGTAATGAAACAAAATTAAAATAAAAAAGAATTTTAAAACTGACACACAAGCAATTTAATTACATATTCGTAACACTTCCCCCCATAAAGAAAAAGAAAGATTTATATAATAAAGCTTTCTTTTTACCATAAATTACATAAGAAAACTCTTATGAATTATACGAAGTATATCTGAAATAATAGTTCCATACGCGGGAAAGTGCATCTGCAATCAAATTGTCTTTTCCTTTGATGTGCCTGATATTGAGATTATATTCTTGCAAAAACAAACTCTACCTTAATAATCTTTGATTTTTATTTTTCATCTTGTCGAGGAAAGTAAGGGGGTTGTGATCACTAAACACAACAACCGGAGAAGGAGCTGAGCTAACGTAAACTTCAAAATGCTGTAATGCCAATATTAAAGCCAAACATTCCTTCTCGATTGTTGAGCAATTTCTTTGGTGCTTATTTAATTTCTTAGAGAAATAGCACACTGGGTGATCAACACCATTTCTGTCTTCTTGAATCAATACTGCTTCAACCCCAACATCACTTGCATCAACAGATAATTTAAAAGATCGATTGAAATTTGGAGCTGTGAGAAGCAGCGCACTTTTGAGCATGGCTTTTAATCTATCAAAGGCTTCCTGACATTTATCAGTCCAAAGAAACTTGTTTTTCTTACTCAACAAGTTTGTCAGGGGTTCAGCAATATTAGAACAATTGGAACCAAACTTTCGATAGTATCCGGCCATACCCATAAATCGCATCAGTTACTTTTTACTAACAGGCACAGGGAAATCAGAGATAGCCTCGACCTTAGCATCTATAGGTTTAACTTGTCCACGTCCCACAATATGTCCTAGAAAAGTTACACAAGCACGGCAAAATTCACTTTTAGATAAATTGATTGTCAAATTTACATCAGTGAGTCTGTCGAAGAATTTCCGAATCGTGACTAGATGTTCTTTCCAGGTGTCGTTGTAGATGATGACATCATCGATGTAAGTATCACAATTATCTAGACCAGAGGTAATAATATTCATCAAACGTTGAAAAGTACTTGCGGAACCCTTCATCCCGAATGGCATTACTTTATATTGATAAAGTCAATCTGGAGTCACAAATGCCGAAATTTCCTTTCCCCTTTCCGTTAGTAGAATTTGCCAAAATCCTTTCAGAAGGTCAAATTTGGTGACGTACTTGGCATTTCTAATTTTATCATCGATTCTTGGTAGTGGAAATGAATCTGTTTTTGTCACACTGTTCACCTTCCTATAATCAGTGCACATACGGAAAGTTTTATCTGTTTTCGAAACAAGTATACATGGTGAACTCCAGTCACTTTTACTGGGCTCTATGAAATCGTTCTCCAGCAAATACTGAATTTCCTTTTTCAAGTATTCCTGTTTGAGAGGGTTCATCCTGTATGGGTGTTGTTTCACAGGTTTTGAATCTACAATTTCAACGTCATGAAAAATTGTGTTTGTCCTCGTAGGTACATCCGGAAACAAGTGCTCATATTCGAATAATAACTGTTTAAGTTCATTCCTTTCTTCTTGTTGCAAATGTAAAGGTTTCTGGTCCAGATTTTTCATAATTTCCGAATTCAGAAGATTTGTTGTTCGAAGATCAACAGTGCCCAATTGAATTTCTTCACTTAAATCCTCGGTGAGTGGGACAGGTACCACTAAATTAATTGTATGATTTACTTAGCTATCTCTTTCAATATACTAGTACTCCATTAATTTATTTAGATCAGAGTACTAATGTTATAATTTAACTCATTCATTTTCTTCTTAACTTTGTAAGAGCCGTAAAATCTAATTTGAAGAAAATTTTGAAGAATGAGCAAGAGAGAATGAACTCTATTACAAGATTCAAAACTTCTCTCAATTAAAGTTCTGTGAAACCATAATTTCACTTTTGACTTGAATTGCTTGGCGCCAAATTCAAGCATAACAAGCTGGAAAATTCCAGACATAAAATTTGACCTTTGACCCGATTGGACAGATTTGGGAAGGCCAAATTGAGTAAAAAAACTTTATCAAAGCTTTTACTATAGTTTTGGTTTTAATATTCCTCAAAGGAATTGCCTCTAGGAATCTTGTTGACGCACACATAATGGTCAACAAATATTGGTTGCCTGACTTGGTCTTAGGTAAGGGACCAACACAATCTACCATAATTCTGCTAAATGGTTCGTCAAATGCAGGAATAGGTTGCAGATGAGCCTTAGGTATCTTCTGATTGGGTTCTCCTGCCATTTGACAAGTATGACAAGATCTGCAAAATTTACAAACATCACTTTTGATTTTTGGCCAAGAAAAGTGAGTCAAGATTTTATGATAAGTTTTATTTATCTCTAAATGACCAGCCAGAGGAGTTTCATGGGCCAAACTAAGTATTTCCAGTCTGTAAGATTTTGGAACTACAATTTGATAGTTCACTGATCACTCGTCACCAGCAGGTACCTCGGGAGGTCTCCATTTTCTCATAAGAATTTCATTTTTAATGAAATAACAGACAGGTACTTCAGTGGCTTCAGTTCCACTAACGGCCCTCTGAAACAAACAGGAGATCTCAGGATCCTTTTCCTGTTCGACGACAAGTGATTGTCGTTTATCACCCTGATTAGATAAAAGAGAATGAGTAGTTGAAAGAGGATCACTGTGATCAATACCTTTTGACTGATCCACACAAGGAGTGAAAATGACCTCATCAAAAGCCTGACCAATACATGTGTCAGCTAAAGGAATACTTTCCTTATCAAAATCATTCTCAAGAGCTTTCTTTGCCATGGCTCTAGTAACTGCACAAGCTGGGTATGAATCAGGGTATTCTTTTTCAATAGGATCAACTTTCTGATCCAAAGAAGGCTTGTCAGTTACAACTGGATTAACCATAACCTTGTCTCCAGCTAGGTCGTTGCCTAGTAACAAATGAATGGCCTCAACGGGTAAAGAAGACACTATTCGGACTGTCAAAGGTCCTGAAACTAAGTCTGATGACAAATTTACGGAATGGAGAGGAACATTAACAAAGCCACACTCTACTCCCTGAATGAGAACACTCTCATTAGAAGAAGACTTCTCAGAAAAAGGCAAAGTACCTGATAATAAAAGACTCTGAGAAGCTCTTGTATCCCTTAAAATTTTAATAGAGAATGGATTGGCCAAATCAAGCAAGAGTGATATAGAACCCTTCGACATGAATGGTTCATAATTCTACATTATAAAATCAGACTGCGGTTTATTAGACCCAACAAATACATTGCTTTCAACACATGATTGTGACCTTGACCTCTTAGAAATAAGAGCATTTGGTATAGGTCTATTTTGATTCTGATGCTTATATTTCAATTTGAAGCAATCAGAAATGACGTGTCCTTTCTTCTTACAATAGGTACACGTAGGAAGAGGCAAGGATTTTGAATCAAGTTTATCAGAAGCTTGAGTTTTAAAGGTTGTGCCATATTGAGTTTTAGAAAGAGTCGTATTAGGCTGAAATACTCTTCCACCAGTAGACTGCTGAGTGAAAGATTTGCTTACAACAGGATCTTTATCAGTTAAGGAATAGTTGTCAGCAGCAAGAGCAGCATTTTCCAAGGTTTCGACCTCATGCTCTTCGAGATGAGTTTTAACATCATTAGGAACACAGTTCTTGAACTCTTCAAGTAATGCAAGTTGTTCGAGACTTTCATAATCATGTTCAACTTTCTCAGCTAAGCACAATCTCTTAAATAACTGCTCTGTTTCTCTTGCAAATTCGACATAAGTTTGTCCAGCTTCTTTTTTATAGTTTCTGAACTCTTACCGATAAGCCTCAGGGACTAACGAATAACCCTTTAAAATGTATTCCTTAACTAAATCATAGTCAGAACTTTATTGTACTGACATTGAATGGTAAATAGCACTAGCTTTACCAGTAAGTACACATTGTATTAATTGAGTCCAATGCTCCCTTGGCCATTTAAAATTTTCAGCAACTTTTTCAAAACGAGGAAAATATTTTCTACTTCTTTTTCTCTAAAATGGGGTACTAGCCTAATATTCTTTGTAATATCAAAACTTAAATTTGTATGTGGAGTGTGGATTTGCCTTTCACTTGCCAGCTCTATTTCTTTCATTTTAAGTTGAAATTCCTTTTCATCCTTCTCTTTTTGTATTTGCATCTGTCTCTCTCTCCCTCTCTTCAAATTGTAACTGCATTTGTTTATCTTTCTTCCTCTCCTGTCTCTCTCTTTCTCCTCTTTCTCAAATTGCAACTGCAATTGCTTCTCTTCTAATTGCATTTGCATTTGTTTCTCCTCTTTCTGAAAATGCATTTGTTCTTTTTCTTTCTCCAATTGCAGCTGCATTTGTTCTTTTGTCTGCTCTTTCTGAATCTCGAGCTTCCTTAGTTCCAATTCCATCTTGTATTTCATTTTTAATTCCTTTACTTTTATGTCAGCCTGATACAGACTTACTGACCGAAGCCAAAACACTTTTATCAAAAACATTCTTCCCTACCAAATACTGAATAAAAATGTTTTTAATTTCTTGTTTCGTTAAGGAAGATTTTGCTTCAGAAAGATCGTATTTTCTGGCAAGTTCAAGCAACTCATCTTTTTTCAAACTATCCAACTGCTCCTCAGTAGGACTAGAAAGAAAAGTCTCCACTTTTGATGACATTATGAACGAAAGCCTGTTGTTTTCACTAAAGATTTCAAAGAAAATGTGAATTTGTACTTGGGATTTAAAACCTAAGGGAATTTAAATTTCAAAAAACAATTTTCTGAAATATTTTAGCCAAAATTTCATATATCCCAAGGACGAGCAACCCAATTTTCTTTTGTTACGTGACAAGGGCTCATACTCAGTAACAAAGAAATGAGTGAAAGCCAACAAGCTTTGTATATTTAAACAGAATAATTTATTTCCCTAGAAAACAATGTAAAAAGAGGAAAAAGGACTTACAGTTTGTGAATATAATCCAAAAATTTATCCTAGAATTGAAAAATATAAGTCATATCACTAAATAGTTCTAATTGAATCCAGGTTCGAATCATGACGAGGTTCCAAGATGGCGGACGATGACGTCAGATGAAATCTTTGTACGAAAGTTAACAGTTCCTCTTTGAATCACAACTTATAATGCTCCAATTTAGAAATCCTGAAGAAATTTCCAATAAAAGTCTTTGTCCAAGAATTTTGATGAAGAAAAGCACTTGTAGGTTTTCTAGAGTGAATAAATTATTTTAAATAAAAAAAATCAACTCAAACGGCAACACCCACAGAATACCTCTGTACCCCAAAGGTATTTTATTACGATTGATGGGTTTACGTGATCAGAAATTTGAACAGCGCAATAAAATATTTGCCAAATTGCACGTAGCCTAGAATAGCCCTATCTAAGAATCAAATTCTCACGCTGGAAATGAATTTAAAAATAAAGCTATTTACACATAGCCAACTCATGGGCCGAACATGACCTGATAATGACCAATCATTTTCGTTCAGTGTTTACGAACTTCCGAACCAAGGTGAGCTAGAAATAATGATCACGTAACCTTTACGTTCTAGTCAGGTCAAAACAGAAGACGGAATTTTCGGAAAAAAATATCAAATCCAGTGAATAAAATCATTACAATAAAATGTAATGAAACAAAAATGAAAATATAAAGAATTTAAAATTAACACACAAGCAATTATATTACATATACGTAACAATTGTCTGATGCTGAGGCGTATGCCTGTATGATTGTGATGTTGAATGGAGTTGCCCTGAGGCGCATGGTGATGAGCTGGCTGGAGACTGGCCGACATCCCATGACAGCACTCACTCTGTCTTTGTGGACAAGGAACCCAACTCCCTGCTCATATTTGTCCTCTCTGCCACTGAAGTACAGTTTGTGGCCTTCCAAAGTAGTTGTTTCTCCAATGTTCTTCCATCGTACCTCACAGAATCCTATGATGTTCCAGCGGTATCTGTTCGTTTCATATGTAAGCTCCTCTAGCTTTCCTGCTGCTGTCAATGTTCTCACATTCAAGGTGCCAGTGGTGATGTTGTTCCTGACACGAATCTTGCTGCTCTGAGCACCAGTCGCATGCTTTCCACCTCCGCCCTGGTGCACGACGGAAGGCGCGGCCTTTGTTGATCCGGGCGACGACCGAGCCGGTATGGGATGAGTAATGGTTGTCATTTTTCATGTGGTGTGTCTAGGCAGATGACGCTTGGCGGAGCCTAACCCTCTCCAGGCCCGACCACAGCCGATTTCCTCCAACTAGGTGGTTCACCTTGGTCAGGAACACATAGCCGTTGAGCTGTTTGGCAGCCCTTCCGCGTGGCCGTTGGCTTCGTCTCGGAAGTTCTTCCGCCCAGCGATGCCGTGTTAACATCACACTATTTATCCATAGCTGGAAGATTCGTGGGGGGCGGGAGCGTCTACCTTCCCGTGCAAGTCTGAAGGACGTGCCCACTGACCATCCAGAGAACTGGATAGAAGAACAGTCCAAAGACATTGAGGGAAACTTGAAAAGGAACGACAGCAAGAAAGCGTACCAACTGGTCCAGGATCTAACAAACACAAAATAAAGGCGAGTTACCTCCTTACAGGCCAAAGCCGGAAACTGCCTCACAGAAGAGAAAGACATTCTGAAAAGATGGACAGAGTACTGCGCAGAACTTTACAACCACCGAGCCACAATAGATCCAGAGGTACTGAACGTCCCTCCAGCAACTAACAACGACAACCACCCTATCCTACGTGAAGAAGTAGAAGCAGCAGTGAGATCGCTGAAAAAGAGGAAGTCAGCAGGAGTGGACAATATCCCAGCAGAACTGGTCCAAGCAGGGGGAGAAGCAATGATTAGCGCCCTCACAAACATCTACAACAAGATCTGGCAAACAGGAGAATGGCCATCGCCGTGGACCCGATCACTGATCATCACCCTCCCCCAAAAAGGCAATTTACAACAGTGTCAAAAGCACCGTACAATCAGTCTTATAAGCCATCCAAGCAAAGTTATGTTGAGGATACTGCTGAACAGACTAAAGCCACAGGCTGAAAAGATCGTTGCCGAGGAGCAGGCAGGTTTCAGAGCAGGGCACAGCACAAAAGAGCAGATCTTCAACCTCAGGATATTGTGCGAGAAGTACCTCCAACACCAGCAAGATCTGTACCACGTCTTCGTGCATTTCAAGAAGGCATTTGACAGGGCATGGCATGCAGCCTTGTGGGCGACCATGAGACTGTACAACATCAATGCCAACCTCACCACAGTAATAGAGCACCTGTATGACAAGGCCACCAGTGCAGTATACTTCAACGGCAGCATAGGGGACTGGTTCAGAACGACAGTCGGTGTCAGACAAGGTTGTCTGCTCTCTCCCACACTATTCAACATCTTTCTGGAGAGAATCATGGCTGATGCGCTTGAAAGTACGAAGGGACAGTCAACATCGGAGACAGAACAGTCACCAACTTATGTTTTGCCGACGACACTGATGGACTAGCAGGAAATGAGCAAGAACTAGCTAGCTTAGTAGAGAGCCTCGACAAAACCTCTGCAGCCTACGGTATGAAAATCAGTGCAGAGAAGACCAAACGGATGACCAACAACACCAAGGGCATCAGTACTGACGTCAGGATCAAAGGTACGAAGCTAGGAACAGTCCACAGCTTCAAGTATTTGGGGGCAATTGTAACAGATGAAGGATCGAAGCCTGAGATACTCTCCAGGATTGCGCAGACAACTGAAGCCCATCTGGAATGACAAGAACATCGCACTCAGTTCAAAGGTCAGACTGATATACTTACTGGTGATCTCCATATTTCTCTACGCCTGTGAATCATGGACCATAACAGCTGACTTAAAGAAAAGGATACAGGCCACAGAGATGAGATGCTTCCGAAAGATCCTCGGCATCTCATACAAAGACCGTGTCACCAATGAAGAAATACGGCAAAGGATCAGACAAGCCATTGGACCTCACGAAGACCTCCTGACCACAGTGAAAAAATGTAAACTGCAGTGGTATGGGCATGTCTCACGATCATTAGGACTTGCCAAGACGATCCTGCAATGCACTGTACAAGGAAGAAGAAAAAGAGGCAGGCAGAGAAAGAGGTGGGAAGACAACATTCGAGAGTGGACAGGCTTGACATTGAGCGATTCACTGAGAAAGACGGAAAATCGAAAGTCTTGTGCGGTGCCCCAACGGTCTCCCAGACTACCGGACTGATGATGTTGATGATGTCATACATACATACATTCATACATACATACTATTTGTTATTATTATTGTTATTTATAGCATTACAGTTTTGATTTTTTAAATTTATGTATCGTTATCTAGATCTCGAATTTCCGACACGTCTCTCTCTCTCTCTCTCTCTCTCTCTCTCTCTCTCTCTCTCTCTCTCTCTCTCTCTCTCAAAATTCTTCCGTGACGGCCAGACCTAACCTCAATTTCGTCCAAGCATTAGTCAGTTCCGTGTGATATACTCCTCGCTAGAAGGTTTCCAGCAGTTGTTCTTGCAATTTAAAAATAAGGTCATTTATAGATGTATACATAGGTGTTCTGTTCTGACAGGGATTATTACTAAAAAAAGTGAGTGTTCTGAAGGATTTGACGCCGTACGTCAAAAGAAAAAGGATTTTAGTTTCCATCCGCATACCAAGGTCAGTCGAAATAAATTTATTAATTACTAGCGAGCGTCCGATACGTCAGAACTGATAGGAGGTTAACACAGCATAAAACTTAAGTATGGACTACTGCCCGACAACGTTGGTCTCCGCAGTCAGGAAAAAAAAGGCGTAGACCAACTTGTTGGTCTCAGCTTGAAGATGACACTATGGTGTGACGACAAATGTGCATGTTCCGTCATGTACATTTATAAGGGTTGTTTCCAGAAAGTTTTGAAATCGTTTCGACTTAGTCATATTTTGTTGAAGTTTTACACAGTCGATATGAGTGTGCTATAGGTGAAGTTTTGTACAGTCGTTATTCATGTTCTATAGTGAAGTTTTACACAGTCGTTATCCATGTTCTGTAGTTAAGTTGTACACAGTCGATATGCATTTTCTATAGATGACGTTGTACACACAGTTGATATGCATTTTCTATAGATGACGTTGTACATAGTCGATATGCATGTTCTAAAGATGACGTTGTACACAGTTGATATGCATGTTCTATAGATGACGTTGTACACAGTCGATATGCATGTTTTGTAGATGACGTTGTACACAGTCGATATGCATTTTCTATAGATGACGTTGTACACAGTCGATATGCATGTTCTATAGATGACGTTGTACACAGTCGATATGCATTTCTATAGATGACGTTGTACACAGTCGATATGCATATTCTATAAGTTTGCTTTATCTCTATGCAGATAATACAATAGGATATCTACTGCTTGGTTTAAAATTACAAAAGAAATGTTGACCTTTTAATATTTATCAACAAGAAAACAAAAGTACAACTGTCTGCATACCACGTTTTCTTTGAAATGGGAAATCAACAAGGGTGTTGTGGTCACTCTGAGCATGAGCATGTCTCCTTGCGTTCAAGTGAAGCATAAAAGTTTGAAAATGTGTAACAAGTCGCTTATTTATTCCAATACATGAGTATATTAAGTAATCTTAACACTTTTTCATTAGCTTTGTTGTGATAGTAGGAGTGAAATTAAAATTGAGAAACCATTATTAATGTTGAGCATGTCAGTTATTTTTGGTGATTTTTAATGCACTGAAGAAATTGTATTAATACCTCTTCATACATGCATCTGATTATGAATCTGTCATCATGATATAAAAAAGATTCCAACCAAAACTGAATGGACCGTAATTAAAACTAACTGTGATATTTGTTGCGGAATACTCCCTCGGCTACACTACCCCGAGTTTCGCTATCTCGGGTTCTTTAGGATAGGTATTGTATTTGGAGTGATACCCAGCTGAATCTGTCTAAGGCTTGGCACTCTAGAGTGTGACAGATTTCTACCTCAGCGGGATACCGTCTTATTCCTGGCTTCTTGTGTGTCGCCGACTTGGCCTCAGTCCCTGATTGGGTCGCCGACTTGTCGCAGGGTCGCCGACTGGTCGCAGTCTTGGTCGCCGACTGGGTCGCCGATTTGTCGCAGTCTCGGTCGCAGTCACCGATTGGGTCGCAGACTTGTCGCCGACTGGTCGTAGTCTTGGTCACAGATTTTAGTCGCAGTCGCTGACTGTGTCGCAGTCTTGGTCGCCGACTGGTCGCAGTCTTGGTCACAGGCTTGTCGCAGGGTCGCCGACTGGTCGTAGACTTGTCGCAGTCTTGGTCGCAGTCACCGATTGGGTCTTCCTCTGGTCGCCGACTTGGTCGCAGGGCTGTCGCCGAGTCGCCGACTGTGTCGCAGAGTCGCGTCGTTATCCGATCGAGATCGACAAAAGACGACAGAGCGAAATGATGAAAGAAGAGCTATCCTCAGTCTATAACGTGTGTTACCACAAGACCTCTGCGTTTCTTGGACGAGCCTTGTAGAGCCGGGCTTTTGGTCGACGAAAGACCTTGTCCCTATTTTTTTCCGATTTCCTGGCCTGGCTCTCTCCTGTTCAACGAAATACGACCAAATGTGCTTGCTCTGGCGGGGTGGTTATACTGCTACACTTGCAGGGGACGGTGTTGACACCACTTAGTCCCATCCTAGCATATATAGCTGGTTAGAAACTTAGCGGTGACACCCTGGTTTTCCGGAGCCAAATGTTTTTTTAGTGTAGGTGATTTCCAACCCTTTAGGATTTTTTATTATGTGTTTTAGATATTTTTTGATAATTTTGTCCAGGGTTGCTCTTTGTTTTGTTCACCGAATGTTATAGTTTTTTTTTAACCCATAAGCTTCGTTTGAATGTATTCCATTCCCTCTGCTGAGGCTTGCAGAGGGCCTGGTTTCCATTCTCCCTTGCTTGAACTTAGGATCGTACTCTCCCCCATGGGGCTACAAAAGCCTCATGGGAGGTTTCCTCTCCTTTCCCTTGTATTGGTTTTCCGAAGTGACTTTGCCAAAGTCAGTTGTCCTGTGTTGTGTAATGTTATATGTTGTGTTGTATTGCTTTTTGTATGTGTAAGGACGGCTCTATCTGGATCAAATTTTTAATAGTTGAATTCCTTATCTATTCCTATCATTTTGGAAGGATGAAATTTCTTAATTTAGTGCCGAAAGAAAACTATGAAGACTGTGTTATGACGGTGTGT
The DNA here is from genome assembly GCA_016617855.1 of Megalonaias nervosa. Classification (NCBI taxonomy): domain Eukaryota; kingdom Metazoa; phylum Mollusca; class Bivalvia; order Unionida; family Unionidae; genus Megalonaias; species Megalonaias nervosa. The sequence goes on along the minus strand of JAECUM010004376.1, from coordinate 18,564 downwards.
GCATGTTTTGCGTGTTTTTACTTGTGGTTAGGGTTGTTTTGTATGCCTTGGCATATTTGTATGTGAGTGTTGGTTTTATTTGTTGTATCTTAGCGCATTTGCTTGTGGGACAAATAGAAGTATATTGGTGTTATTATTTTTTATTTTTTTGTTTTGGTTTTTTTGGGGGTTTTTTTTGGTCTTTTATATTGTAGTGTGGTATAGTATTGTCGGTGCTCTTTAAGCAAACACATCTAATAGATGGTTTTTCCGGTGAAGGAGCGTGCTAAGAGTACTAGTGTTTATATTTTGTTTGTTTTCTGGGTTTATGTACGTGTTGTGGGTTATTTACTTAAAGTAAACTTTTGGATATTTATTTTCTCGGTGCTTTTTGACTAGCTCATCTCCAAGGATGGCTTTTCCATTATTTGTGATTAATGTTGAGTGTTGGTTTTATGTGTCTACGTAGCATGTATTTGTGTCTTGTATGGCTATTTGTGTTTTTGTATTTACAATTTGTTGTTCTGTCTTGATGGACTCGTCGGGGGGTTTCGAATCTTGTCAAGTCCTGTTTTTATTTCTTCGTTTTTGGTCTGTTCGTGTTGGCCTCTGTTGCTGTAGTTGTTTTGTTTGCTGTGTTTCTTTATTATTTGTGTTCATTTTCTGTTGTTGTTGTTCTTCTTCTTCTTCATTCTCTTGCATTAGGTTTAATTGTTGTTGTTGTTGTTGTAGTTTTCTTGTTACTGGGTCGGCACTTTTTTCTTCCTTTTCCTTTGTTGTTGATGTTTTGTTTCCCAAATTTTGTTGTTCATTCTTTGTTGATGATACTGTTGTTATTGTTGTTGTTGTTGTGGTTCCATGTTTTTGCTGCTGGTTTGTTTTTTGTTCTGTAATGTTTTTTCTTTGTTGTTGTTGTTGTTGTTGCTGTTGTTGTAGCTTTCTGGTGTTTCTGACAGTACATAATGCACATCACGAGTACGCAAAATCAATTTTGAATCCGACTAATAAAAGAAGAAAATAAATTAAGATACATTTATCCAGCAAATCACACTAATTTAGCACCGAGTACTTGATAACATTAATTAGGAAATAATTTGTTCTAAAATACGGTTCATTATGGAGAAGTGAGTTCCCAAGTTTGTAGCAAACTTAAAATTCCCATCTTGGCACTCGGACGTTTACATAAGGATAAGCATAAATTTCTCGACAACTTGAAAAGAAGTCACAGCATCAGTATTTTACAAATAGAAAAAAAAAAAATGATTTTTGTTGTTATTTCTCTAAATGAATGTCATTTTTTATTTTTTTAAAAAAACAGAGTAAGTTATCTTTCCTTATTTTGAATTGACAATAACACTAGACTGTATCCACATTCAAGTGCTAAAAGCAGCGACTTAATACACAATGTTTTCACTGGCAGAGATGTGATGTGTGTTGAAACCACTTGGGGTAATGTTTAAAAATCTTTCAGAAATTGGCTAGATTGAAAAATAAAGGTAATTTATTTTTTAAAAAAGTGAAGAACTTCATTAGAAAAAGCTCTTTATTGGCAATTATTCAACCACTTAAATCCCCCCCCCCATTGTTGATATCGATCCCTTTCTTAACTCCTCAGAGGTCCCTCAATAACTCATGCCCTCGCTTATGCCACAGTCTATGTTTCTGCACCCTGTTGTGTGCGAGTTATTGAAAGAGGAGCATACTGTATGACATGCAGTCAATTAAAACTATACTATCTGTTCAGGTACTTTGTAGTATATTTAAAATGACAGTACTTGATCACTGTATTTGCGTGGATTATTGGTTCTTCAAGGGGTTTCCTGGAATCTTCCCCCACAATGCATTGCCTATTATGTGCTGAAAAATGGCGTTAAACCCATAACAACAACTTGATCACTGTGAGCCTTATAATCAAACACATCCATAACTATCATTTGTCACTAACCATTGGATTCTTTCAAAAAGACATGATTATGATCTTGACGATTAAGGCTCTGTCCCTTAAATTTTGCATTTTTTTTATACGCTCAAAATGTACCCCATCTAATTTCAACAAAATGTAATTAGTCCAAAACAGGGAGCTTCCTGGACATGGTAACTGTAAGAGCAATACTAAAGCTGCCTATATATAGCCAGCTTGGCAAATTCATAGGCCTATTGTTACATCCCTGATGCCCGCACACCTCTGTACCATGACCAAAGGGTCTGAACCCAAAAGTTATTAAATAGATTATGTATCATTTAGTTAACATTCCATAAACACAGTTTGTTTTGGTTTGGTTTGGTGCTTTACGGTACAGTAACACAAGTAGGTTATATAGTGTCGAAGCAATTGGTTCAAGTGCCTTACCCAAGCACACATCACGGTAGCTGATCCAGGCTGGCCTCATGGTAGGATTTATGCCCGCACCCTTTCGGTTGTGTGTACGGCACGTTAACCACTCAGCAACCACAGCTGTGAACAAAGTTTGGCAAAGATATTTTTAAAAAATATCTCTATAATTAAATTTTGTGTATTTTTAACTTTCGAGCCCCTCCCTGGGTCCCGGGGCAATGTGACTTAAAGTCAAAACACTAGCAGATGGTTACTACATGAGCAATCTACATACCAAGTCTGGTATATTTCCACCTGAGGTTATTTTTATCAGAAGCGGTTATGGGCATATCAACATACGAAAAGTTAGTATCACCATCCCTGACACTTTCTAAACAAGAATGGGAATTACAATAGATGTATACATGCCACTGTAGATGATGGAGTCCTTAATTTACTAAGACCATCTCAAGGCCTAATCTATATCCTGTGAAAGATGGAGTCCTTAATTTACTAAGACAATCTCAAGGCATAATCTACATCCTGTAGATGATCTAATCCCTAATTAACAAAGAGTACCTCAAGGACTCATCTGCATCCCTCTGTGTCATTTCTTTTCGTTTCCTTTTTATATTCCTGGAAATATATATGATTGATTATTGTGAAAATTCACATTAGGAATAATTTCATGTCTGACCATGACAAATCACCATTTTGTTTTAATTACATTTCTCACCCAAACCCTACACCCATACAACACCCCTTCCACGCCCTTGGGTTGTAACCAAAATAACTTGAACAGTTAATCTTGGCTCAGGTTGCCTAAGTGAGTAAAGTGGTAGGCCAGCAGAAAAATACAATAATTGTAGCTGGTTACTTTACTGGCTGAATATTAAATGATACAATATCCAATCTTATCTAATTAATATGGGATATTATTCAAAATTATAAACTTTTATGATCCTGCTACACAGGGATAGACAAATCTTGACAATTCTTGGTTGTCCCTTGTCAAGTAGCTTGTAAAGTCTAGTTGCCAGGCAGATTTCTCTGCATAGTTGCCTAGTAATGTTTTGTTGTTCTGCCGGAAGTGATGGTAATCATATACCACAGATTAATTATGGAACAAGTGGACATTGTTTGGGGCCTCCTCTTTTATCATATATGCCCAAATTCAATGATCAAAAAGTTAGTGCTTTGAAATATATAATATCATAATTATTATCTTGTTTTTGGCCTGAACTGGCTTTCACACTGGAAAAACTGTTTGGCCAGCTTAAAGTTTTAGTTGTCCTTTTCCCTGGCAATAGATTTTTCTCCATCTGGACAAACAAGGATGAGATATTTTGACAGTTATAACAGCCCAAGTCTCCAAATATCAAACACAATGTGGAATATAATAGATAAAACGCAGATAATACTTTGAAATGTGCACTTAAATTATATTTATATCGCATTTCAAGGTTTATCAATACTGCATTTTTGTCTCGCGGTAAGAACACAGAACGAACGAGATCAATTCTTCTTTCTCTGAATAATGGTTGCAGTAATGACAAAGTACGTAACAAGGAAGAAGGTACATTTGAATCTTTTATGTAATACGCTTTAGAACCAGCCTGAATACCACGGAATGGCTTGGTCAGCTGGAACACTATACCAGTCCAATTTGTAAATTGTGCAGTAACTTTAGTCTTCATCAGATGACTGATGACTATGGGATAAATAGATCAGACTTACAGTATTTCGTCCTCAGCCTTCAAAATACTACAATCGTTCCAATCCAGCCTTAGATAAAAATTCCACTATTTTGCATCATGGAGGATCGCCACGTCCCCGACTCATGAGCAACAACGAAAGATATAGTATATGTCCAAATTTTCTGTACTTAATAAAATTTATACGCAAGATTAAAATTTTGTTCTCATTTCAGCCATGTAGACCACCCCCACCCCCCGAAAGCCCACATAATTTCACGAGCCACCATAGAGCTGACCAAACTTTTGAGACGACCCTTGCAAGCACACGCTACCGCTTTTTGAATGTGTAATTTCCCTTTAAACGCTGAGGAAAATCATCCTTAATTGGTATGTAAATACTGTTTAGGTATTGAAGTTTTACAAGGTTTATGCCGCATCTCCGTCTCTTCCCATCGGATGTTGGCCGATTTTCCTATTCTGATTGTACTCGTAGAACCCTCGTTGCGTCATTAATTTTGGGAAGCAATCTTTGACATATCCGAATCTACAAAGCTAAACGCGGTTATCGATCTTTGCTTCAAGATAGATAAACGTAATGTATTCCACGATTATTTTCTTTGGAGTATAAAAATGCATGTTTCTATTTAATTGTAAAGATGGCAGATAAAACACCGGCCAAAAATAATTGGGCACCATTATCTTTTTATTTTGTTATTTTTTTTTATTACCTTGAAAATATAACGAAATTTAGACATAGGACCTCTAATTTTGTATTGTTTTAACATAAGGCAAATACGGCGTGCTTTTTATAGCTATAGCTAATTTTAAAAAGAGATGAGAAATATAATGAATTATATAACAAGAGTTGTTACTTCAGAATAAATGTGATATTTCCTATTACTGTTTTATGACCGAACAAGCAGTATGCATATAATGCGTTAGCTCGGTAAGCACAACAAAAATGTATATATATTAAACCTCTACACTAAATTAATTTACCCCATGTATAAGATACATGTCCATGAGCGTATTTAGAGTTCAAAAAAATCAAAGAGCGCCTTACGCTGTTTTCCGTAGAGGACGGAGCGCAGCGTAATACTCTCTTTGACTGCGTTGCATGATAAATACGCGAGTGGAACAGGTGTCTGGAATGCTGGTTCGTTCCGGGGGGTAATTTGAAATCAAAAAGTACAAGTAACAACCTTAGGGAACTAGAAATGTATTAGACTGTTGATTAAGAAAAAAAAAAAACGGACTTACAAATTCTGTTTGTATTAAAGCATAGTACTGCCGTTGTTCATAAATTTCATCGTTCTACCTATCTAACTAAATTTTGGCAAGAAGGAAATGATTTGTTTATTAAAAAAAATGATATAAACCGTTCGTTGAAATAATCAAGATGTTAGGTTTAAATGACGTTCAAAATATTCAGTTTAGAATTAAGAAGTGCCATCCCTTAATTCAGTCACTAAACTCACTCGTAATTCCATTTGACTTCGAGAGTGCTATAAAAGTCGTGACGTTAGGCATTCCTTAAATTCCGTTAGTTATTAATCATCTAACAACATTTCGCACGCGGCGGACAAATTGATTAGAGAGGGAATGAAGAAGGGTATGCCCGCTTTTTTAAGCAGATCTGAGAAGTTTGAAATTAAATGTTTGCTTACAAATAATAATCAACATTCTTTACCTTTTTCCTTCATTTCGTTTACGATTTATTTATATTTGGAACAAAGTAATATAGAAAAATATCACCTAAGGATCACATACCCTCCGACATGGTGTGGTATTGGCTTCTTAAGTTTACAACAGCGATGTATAAAATCTTGCTTTTCAGCTTTCGACTGAAATCCGTTTATCCACGAATGTCGCCAATCAACATCGGTTTAATTGGTATGCAAGTGATGAATTGCCGATATTATATAGCTTTAAAGGCAACCGACGATGTTTAAGTCCAATATTATCAAAGATTATGTACTATTCAGATGATCTGCGTCGTCATTTGAGCTTTAAGAAACTGACGGAATATCCGAAGGAGGAAGGGATATATATATATATATATATATATATATATATATATATATATATATATATATATATATATATATATATATATATCCATGCAAGTTTGGCAATGTATTCTCAATGTGGATGGGGATGCAATATAAAAAATCATGATTGTTTTCGATGCTATTCAAAATGTTTGTAAAAAAATCATACCTTGTCTAAAAGAACGAATGCTAATCATCCATCCCTCATGACAGCAAATTTGTAAGGACGGTAGTTCCAAAGTAATCCAGAACAAATCACTGTCAATCCAGTATCAGAAAAATTAGTGTGACACAATTTCCGAGGCCAAGGTCGCGTTGCGTGTCATACGCTGAAGGGACAGTCCTTTAGTATTTAAATTCTAAATGTATTATGAAAATGGGAAAATAGTGCAATGTTTTTTCATTTGCACATAAAACTTCTTTAATTGATTTTAAAGTATTGTTGTGAACTTGGTCATATGTAAATAATAACGGGTGACTATTCTATAGAATAGAATAGGTAGTATCGCAATGGCCGTTTCAGATTTCAGTAGCTGATAGGTCAACGCCTTATATACCCATGGCGTTACAAATATTTACTTGCGCGTCACATTAAGGCATTAAAGGATAATTCTAACGCTAGCGTGAACTATGTAGCTATTAATTATTTTTTGGAAATACAATATCAAATTCTTTGGAAATACAATTACTAATTCTTTGGAAATACATAAATGCGATAGCTTCAAAACGATGTCACCGCAGGTGCAGACGATATCTTCTTTGTGTATGAGTGCAGGTGCAGACAATATCTTCTTTGTGTATGAGGTGTCATTGTGGATACTCTTCGAAGCAAAATCATCAGTAAATGATTTTACCCTTTGATTGCGTAAACGTGTTTGCGAAGCAAAATCTGCTAGCGTAAACCTCCCCGCGGCTCCCCCAAGTGATGTTACCCTGATGATCCCCAATACACTGCTGTAGCTACCGAACTATTATTGTTGATCACAACTTTACCGTATAAAATATATTTTCTCTGTGTGAGAATATATAGCTAGCAGAATATATCATTATTAATAGTGATTATGCTATATAATATATTTCACAGAGAATGTTTTCTTTGTTTAAGAATATTTTGTACTGATAATGGCTATATTTCTACACAAAATATTTCATAGAGATTGTTTCCTTTTACGTTGATAATACATCAAAAGATTGCTTCGGAATATATTAAATAAATAGCGAAAATCTCGACGATTGATGAGTAGTTTAATGAGTAAAAAGCGGGAACTATTATACTTGCGTGTGTGTGTGATTTGGATTTTTAACGTAGCTTAAACCATTTTTCAGTCATATCGCTACGATGTCTGTAGTGTGGCAGTTTATAGTGATGTCTAGCACTGGGACTTCATGCCGCAGACATGTAGCATGATATCCCACCCAGTCACATTATCCTGACATCAGGCCGCGCAGTCCTAACACTAACCTCTTAATGCTGAGCAAGCGAGGCAGCTGTTAGTACCATTTTTATGTCTTTGGTATGACTTGGCCGAGGATCGAACCCACAACCTCCCGCATCCGAGGCGGACGCTCTAACCGCTAGGCCACCGGAGCGGTCTATTTTATACTTTTGAAATTTTTGCATTTGAGCGCACAAAGATTTGTCAGTTGTAGTTATTGTGATGCATTATCTCAACCGTAAATGTGCAAAGATTTAACTAAATACCCACTTGAAGAAAGTTTTATTTGCACAGAAAGGTGGTTTCCATACCAACTTCGATGTCTGCTCCGTGGAGAAGACAAGCGGCGGCAGTGAAAATATACTGTGTTATAGCGATTATGTTATTTATCTACTTCTTTGATTCTGAGTAAGATGCTCCTAATGTATGATTGAGATGAATTGAGACAAAAGTTTTTACTCCTTATCTTATTTCAGTGGTCTTTTGGACGTTTCTTTGTTTGCACATGAACATGCGGCACGTACATGTTTGAATATAAACGTGTCCTCATTGATTATATTGATAGTAGCTGGAACAATTCACCAGATAGCATTCTTACTGCGAAAGGGACAGATATAAAAATTAATCTCTCTGAAGGTGTTTCTTTAGACGTGGATTTGGGTAGTGCTGTGTGTGACAGTCTACAAAGCCCACAATTCATAGACAAAATATTAATAGCATTTACTGAGACTTTAAAACCGACTATTGAAAAGACCATTGAAGAATCTCTAGCTCTTTGTTGATCAGGCGATTTCTAGACATGCAGAGACTCGTTTACACCAAACCCTAACCCCTCTGCACGACAAACGGGTACAGCAGTTTAAATAAATTTCCAAGGTTGAGTCTTCAATAAGTGCACGCGGGGAAAATATGTGCCGGTCTAGAGAAGTACTGTACGAAGAAATAATATTAGTGTACACAATGTATCGGTCAAAGTTTATCCCAATACCGGGAAAATCTACTCAGTCTTAAATGTGAAAGTTTCTCAAATAATTAAAAATTGACTGTAATCCTGAGGATCTAGTCAAATCACATCTTTCTGGGAAAATAAGAGATGGGAAGGCACGGAATATAGTCAGATTCAGAACACACAAGATGAGGGCCAAGATTCTAGGAAATCATACAAAGCTGAAGGGAAAGGTACACAATCTTCATCTCAGAGCATCTGACAAACCAACGCCACACACTGGTGCAGAAATTAATCCAATTAAAGGTCAGTAAGATTGAATCCTTCTGATCATTCGATGGCAAAGGCTTCTGCAAAGAAACCTTAGCTGGAAAGAGACGTAAAGTGTCATCCTTCAATGACATCACAGAAGTCCTCAATTCAGCACCCTCTCATGGGACTTAAGTGGACCATTATCAAATCCCTGGTATATAGACTCAATTTACTTTATACAATGTACCCAGTAACAAGTAAACAATTAATGCTGTCTACCCATCTATAACCTGACTTTAACATGGTCATGTAAACTTTAAGTCTTTCGTTTTATCGCCGATTATGCCATCTATTATTATCTACCTTCATTATATAACAACTATTTACATATTCGAATCCACCGCTCCTGTGGCCTAAGTGGTTAGAGATTCAACCTCGGATGAGGGAGGTCACGGGTTTGAACCCCGCCAGGGTCATACAGCATTAACAGCTTAATGTTAAGACTGGTCGTCCTGATGTCAGGATAATGTGACTGGGTGGGACATGATGCTACATGTCTGTGGCATGATGCCCCAGTGCTAGACATCACTATAAACTGCCACGCTGCAGACATCGTTGTGATATGATTAAAATTGTTAAAGCTACGTTAAAAATAAAAACACAAACAAACGTTCTCGATTCTGCTCAGAGAATTGAAATAGTCTGTTTCAGGCTATATTATCCTATCTATATTACATGTATTTTTTTTTTAGGCTTTGTGATTTGTTTTTTAGGTTTTCATTTATTCATTTATTATTATTTTATTGTCATTATTATTATTATTATTATTATTGATTTAGATACTGCAGTAGATACGTATTCATTAACGTCCATACCTTAATTTCACAAAGTTCAAGAGCTCCGGCAGCTATGGAGAAACGTGGATATTATTGTCGGTGTACATTAAACTATGCCGGTTAATCTTAAGTCACCAGTCAAGGATGGGTTAAAAACTGCAACCCCGTGGATTCACACATGCAACCCCGTGGATTCACGAAGGTGCCAATGTGATCTTAAACCGTACAGATACCGACACCATCAATGCCGAAGTCAATACAGACTTTGAACAGCGGCTGCCGCGGAATTATTTTTGGGTAATGGTGGCGGTGGTGTGACAAACATCTATTGGTCAGCAATTAAGTATTACTGATGTTGGACAAAATATGTTTTAAGATGAACTTCACCCCCACTCCACCCCCTTGTCCATTTGTGCAGGCGCCCGTGACTTTGAAAAGATCCTCGAGACGCGCGTAAAGTTCATCAAGGTAAGATTAGGATGGACTCTCGACAGTGCGTGGAAGTTCAAATACAGACTGCCCCAATCATACCATTCCATGATTTAAATTATATTGAAACGCCAAAGAAGTTTCCACCGCGGTCAGTGATAAACGTAGAAAATGATGACAATTTATTTTGAATCGACGAGCGAGAGATAACACAGACCAGCGGAGGTAATACAAGCAATACTGGGATGATCTCAGGTTTGGTAACAGAGATTCTTGTACAGGTTTCTAAGGTCATACTCAAAGTTTGAAGAGCTCAGCCCTGGAATTGCCTTTAATGTGTACGCGTGAGACAAAGGTTGTTATGTGCTCTAACAATCTCCGCATGCAGAAAAGACAAATTAACATGGGCGGACCCAAGTTGATCTACTGTTGTTCTCGTTTGTGCAACCATTTCTTAGTTTAATGTAGTGCTAAAAGATTAAAATCATTACTTTCACTATCATCATCATCATCATCATCGTCATCAATCCCTTAACATAAGAGGTCGTTAGGGCACCACAGTTGACTTTACAACCAATTCTCTCCATCCTTCCCTGTTCTCTACTGCCCTTTGGGAATCTCCAAATCCCATGCCTGTCCACTCCTTAATGTTGTCTTCCCACCTCATTTTCTGTCTGCCTCTTCTTCTGCACCCTCGCACTGTGCCTTGCAATATTGTTTTTGTCAGTCCAGATGATCTTGAGACATGACCGTTCCACTTCAGTTTGCTCTTTGTTTTTCACAGTGGTCAAGAGGTAATCATAGGATCCGATGGCTCGTTGGATCTTGTTGTGGACTTCTTCATTGGTTACATGGTCAGTACATGAGATGCCCAAGATCTTGCGGTAGCATCTCATTTCGAAGGTTTGAATCCTTCTTTGTAGATCTGATGTGAGCGTCCATGTTTCACAAGCATACAGAAAGATGGATATGACAATCAAGCGCATCAGCCTTATTTTGGAACCAAAAGCAATGTTAGTATCTTTCCATATTGGTTCAGCCTTGTTATTGCTGCTGTTGTCTAGGCAATCCTGCAAAGTAGTTCTGGTTTGGAGCCCTCATCTGTGATAATTGATCCCAAGTACTCGAAGCTTGTGACTCTTTCCAGCTTCTGTCCACTGATCTTTATTTCTGCACTGATGCCATTGGTGTTGTTTGTCATTGGTTTGTTTTTTTCGGCGCTAATCTCCATACTGTATGCTGTGGAGGTTGTGTCGAGGCACTCAACCAAGTCAGTCAGTTCTTTTTCATCTCCTGCTAACCATCAATATCATCTGCGAAGCGACGGTTGGTGATTGTTCTTCCTCCGATGCTGACAGTGCCCTTGTGGTCATACAAGGCATCCTCCATGATCTTTTCCAGGAAAAGTTGAAGAGTGTAGGTGACAGTATACATCCCTGTTTGATTCCAACTATTGTTCGAAACCAATCTCCTCTGCTGCCATTGATGAGGACAGCACTGGTGGCTTTGTCATAGAGGTGCTCAACAACCTGCACCAGGTTTGAGCTAATGTTGTACTTCCTCATAGTTGCCCATAAGGCTGCATGCCATACTCTATCCAAGGCTTTTTTGAAATCTATAAAGACGAGGTATAGATTCTGCTGATGCTGAAGGTATTTCTCGCAAAGGAGTCTGAGATTGAAGATTTGTTCAGTGGTACTCGTTCCAGCGCGGAAGCCTGCCTGCTCTTCAGCAATAATTTTCTCTGCTTGAGGCTTTAGTCTGTTGAGAATTATCTTCAGCATGACTTTACTCAGGTGACTGATCAAACTGATGGTTCTGTAGTTTTGGCATAGCTGTAGGTTTCTTTTCTTGGGGAGCACGATGACCAAGGATTGAGGCCATGAGGTGGGCCATTCTACTGTCTGCCATATCTTGTTGCAGATTGTTGTTAGGACTGTGACTATCTCTTCTCCTCCTGCTTGAATGAGCTCTGCTGTTACGTTGTTAATGCCGACTGACTTTCCTTTCTTTAGTGACCTAACTGCACTTTCTACTTCTTCACGAAGAATGGGGTTGTCATCAATTTCTTCTGCCTGAGGGCAATTTAGTACTGCTGGATCTCCTTAGGTCTTATGATTGTACAATTCTGAGCAGTATTCTGTCCATCGCTTGAGGATCTCTTGATCTTGTGTGAGGCATTTTCCTGATTTGTCTTGTATGGTGGTAGTTTTCCCTTGTTTATTGGTTGTGAGATCTTTCACCAGTTGATATGCCATTTTGCTGTCATTTCTACTCAGACTGTCTTCGATTTTGCAGCATTGTCTTTTTATCCAGGATTCCTTTGCCTTTTTCATGCTTTTCCTGATCATGTCGTTTATCTCTTTGTATTTTCTTACTCCTTCATGATCTCTTTTCCCTTTTTCAGTTCCTTCTTTTGTTGCATAGTTCAAGGACATCTGTTGTGACCCAAGGTTTCTTTGTTCGACGATATTTGCCAACGATCTCGGTAGCTTTGTTAGTTACAGCTGTGTTGAATGTGGTTGTTAAGGACTCTAGGTCGGTGTCTTGGCTGCTCAGGGTTATCAAAGGTGTAAATTTACCACCTATCATTTGCTTGGAAGGTTTCTGCAACTTTTGGATCTTTCAATTTTTCAAGGTCAAATCTGATTCTTGGTTGGATAGGCTTTTTGATCATTTTCAGGTGGAGGCGAAACGTTGTCATTAATAAATCATGGTCACTTCCAATATATGCTCCTGGAAACTTTCTTGTTCTGGCGATGTTCAGTCCTGTGCAGAATCGTTTTTTTTCTCACCAAGATGTAGTCAATCTGGTTGTGATGTTGTCCATCTGGACTGTGCCAGGTCCATCTTCTAGATGCTTTGTGAGGGCCGAATGTGTTGGCTAGTACAAGATTGTTGTAGGCAGCAAACTCCAAGAGCTTGAGTCCTCTTTCATTTTTTTCTGCATTGCAGAAGGGTCCACAGGTGCTTTGCCAGTTTGTCTCTGAATCAACTCCCACCTTTGCATTCAAGTCTCCTTGTACAAACTTTCACTATGGCTGAGTCATAAAACTCAAATCTGAGACTGCAAGTGCAAAAACTTACATGTACAAAACCGATGTACATTCATCAGTCTGCTATTAGGATTAAAGGAATACATATTTTTAACAATTCTTTTTAAGATAAATATGATTTTTTTTTTAAAAAAGGAATTTATTCTAGACAGAATTGTAATAAAAAGGAACAGACTGAACGAAATACCCGAGTTTTGGTGTACAAAAAGGCCAAACCTGTTTAAAGAACAGGGAGCATAAGGTGACAGATGTTGTTATACGCACATCCTTGTATACATAGAGATAGTACCATATAGCAACTCCTGAGCTTGTGCTAATATTGATGGACGGTATAGTAGCACCTCTACCACCTCCCCACTTGTGCTGATACTAATGAACGGTTTCAGACAGAGGTGGAGGGGGGAGTGGACTGGTTCATCAGACAAACATCGATTGAGCTAGGGATAAGCGTTTTTTTTTTGGCGGGGGGGGGGTCGTACGCAGGTTAGGGGTAATTTCCTTGTATGAAAATGAGCATTTGCCACCAAGATTACTCTATTATTTTGTGGGAAATAATACATTGCTTGGTAGGTTGCAGAGGCTTGTACATGGATGTTAGACTGCCGAAATTAGTGGCACGGGCTCAATTTGTGATTTAAAAAGATTATTTGCATATATTCCATAAACATTACACGACTAAACTAACGACCTCTATGAACTCCCTGTGGTCCCACTCGTAAGTGGGGTCAGTCTGCAAAGAGGCAGACTTCGTGCTTTACGTGGATTGTCTAGTTGGAGCAGTCCCTTTAAACGATGGAAGGAAGGGTCATGCTTGCTGTTGATAAGGAGTACATTTTGTACATGGGTATGTATCAATATATATCGACAGGTTGTTACAGTGACGTATGTGATCAGCATAAGGAAGTAAGCGTTGTACAAGTCCCCGCCCCCAGTGCCAAAAACCCACCAACCAAACAGTGTTACTGAATGTGGCTTGATGTTTGTGACGAAAACTGAAACTTTCTGTTCTACCTGCACTGTTGAAGATAGTCAAACCCCTTGTCGCTTGTTTTTCTTAATAGAAAAAGATGAAATTAACAATGAAATGAGTATGATCGCTGGGGATATATCGGTATTCAAAAATACCACATGTCTTTCGGACTCAAAAACTTTTGTACCAAATTTATATGGCTCACTGTCTTCTTGGCTATGATAGTCTTGTCAGTTTATAAATTCACGGACATTATCAACTTCCATTTATCTCTTGACGTTTCAGAGATATTACGATCGCCTCTCTATCCGTCTATCTGTACATCATTTTGACGTTGTCGACATTTTCAAAGAAAATGTCATTAATGAAACATTGTGGTATACTTCCGCCACGACAATGAACACCAATCTCTTTGATATACATCAACATGCTATGACGAGAAACGTATGAGATGAACTTTTAAATTATGCGTGAGTCCAGGGTTTTCAATAAGTAAGAAAGTAGAAGGTCATATGTAAAAGGTTATATTGGAAAATTAGCCCAAGGGGGGGGGGGCGTGTCAATTCGGGATGGGATGCGAAGACCTCATTGAAGCTGAAATGGTGTGGTTGTATGAACTCAGCTCAAACTGTCTCTCATTGATGGAGAAATATGACATTTGTTTGAAATGAATTGCTTAGCTACTTAACTGATACAAGAATGGAAGATACACGAAAATAAGCAGAACTGAGAATCTATAATATTGTACATAATAAAGCCAACAGTAAAATAATCAACTTAAGAAGAAGAGAACACTATCTCAACAAGGTTCATAAGGGTAATGCATATGTCTCGAAACTTTTATATATGGTTACAAATTCGCTTCTACACGAACTGGAGGAGGTATACTAATATTCGACAGATGCATAGTCTGTGTCACAGCATGTATTTTATGTTTATTGTTTCCTTTCATATGTTGGATTTAAGCAACATGTCGATCGTCTGTTACCGTTTGTATATTGAATATGTAAGCGTCCGCTAGCCTATCTTCTCTTTCATTCTGCAACTCAACCCCCCCCCCTCTTCGTACTGCATAATTCACCGATTTATAATTTGTTGCAAACCATGTATTGTCTTTTTTAAACTCAGCCATTAGTCTTGTAGAGTTGTAGAGTTTGCCACATTTTATTCCAGTCTCATGCACAGACTCTGAAATTTATATGTATTAGCAAGTATAATGGCATATCATGACATCATTAATAGCGTCATGGAAAGCAATTCCAAGTCATACTCTTTCTTGTGGTACCTTCCTTTCGTAGGAAAAAAATCAACGCCACTGTGCTCTAATTTTGGTGGCAAATACCAACTGGAGAAAATCGTACTCTTTGATAACTGCGTCACAAACAATTTAGATTGCTGTTGCTGCAATACTTTCTCTATACTAGCTTCAGTGCGAACTGTGATGACTTTACCTAATACGTTGGTGTAAGAAGAATCAGGAAATTTTTACTGGCAGAGATGGAGTACAGGGCTGACGATTATATACTGCAGCACGCGGCAAACGTTACACTATACCGATGACGTCGCAATGAAGCGCAACTTAACCGCCATATGCAGTCTGGTTCTTTTTCTCTTCTTCTGATTGTGTTTCAATAGATGATAAGAAAAGTAAGACTCGACTCAACCTACTCATTTACAAGTGCGCACAGACGATGGGCTACCGCCCTTGGTTACGATACCACCACTGTCATAAAGGTTTTGCTGAATTTTTTCTGCATGTTCCTGTTGGTTTCTATGTGTGGTTTTGCTTTAACATGATCGTATAAATATCTATACGTAATGTTTCTACCAAATAGGCATTTAAATTTGTTATATCATAAGATTTTTCCAGCGTATCATAATATGCTTTCGATCTTCCCAAATCACAGACCGTATCATCATGCTTCGAATGGACTTAGTCACGTTTCCCAATCATAGACTATATAATCATGCTTCGCATGGACTGTGCCATCTTCCCAATCATAGACTGTATCATCATCTTCCCAAATCACAGACCGTATCATCATGCTTCGCATGGACTGTGTCATCTTTCCCAATCATATATTGCATTATCGTACTTCGCATGGACTGTGCCATCTTCCACAATCATAGACTGTATCATCATGCCTCGCATGGACTGTGTCATCTACCCCAATCATAGGCTATCATCAAGCTTCGCATGGACTGTGTCATCTACCCCAATCATCAAGCTTCGCATGGACTGTGTCATCTACCCCAATCATAGACTATCATCATGCTTCGCATGGACTGTGTCATCTTCCCCAATCATATATTGTAATATCGTACCTCGCATGGACTGTGCCATCTTCCACAATCATAGACTGTATCATCATGCCTCGCATGGACTGTGTCATCTTCCACAATCATAGACTGTATCATAATGCTTCGCATGGACTGCTTCATCTTCTCATTTATAGACTATATCATCGTGCTTCTCATGGGCTGTGTCATCTTCTCCAATCATTGACTGTATCATCGTGCTTCGCATGGACTGTGTGATCAGACTTTGCATGGAATCGGCGCTGACCTTCTGTCAGATGTTGTTAAATTCATCCTGCTAGGTGTGCTAGGGTAAATTCTACCACATCCCCCAGTATTCAAGAAACTAATTTTTTTCTATATACCCGCCCTCCAGATTGATTATCACAGATTTAGTATGCAGTGGGATGGACGTAGAAATTATTGGATAATAAATTCGACCGTTCCCAAGTGATTAAAGAAGTCTCTTTTATCAACACAAGCTCGTCAAACTGATTCCAAAGTATTACCTTGCGTCAACCGGTACCTATCTAATAAAGTTTAAATGAGAAAATGTTAGGTGAAAATAGATAAATTAAAGCAATGAATATTACGTTAATTATAACAAAGCCCAAAATGCATAAGTTTAGAGAGAGAGAGAGAGAGAGAGAGAGAGAGATGCTTTTTGGAGTTATCACTTTATGTAATTGTCTCTTTCTTTTTTAACTATCTTCCTATCTGTATGCGATAGATAGATAGATAGATAGATAGATAGATAGATAGATAGGAAGGAAGGTAGATACATATAAATATTTTTTTCAGTCTTTATTATCTACTTCTAATGTATTTGAAAAATTCTTAGTCTTTTCTGCAAATAATATTTTGTTTTGGAGCAGGCAATTTCTTTGTAAATTTTCAGAAAATATATAGTAGATATATCAATCATTTTGTGGCTATTTATTGCAAACAAAACATTTAAGGAACGATTTCAACATCGTTCAGACAAAAGTGATGTGAGAGAAGGAGTCAGTACGAGTGTTATACTTCTCTTAAGAAATAAAATTAAACACCAACCTGAAATAGTCCCTTTATCAAACAATGAAGTAGTTACAAAACAAATTGCAGGAGTGTATGTATCACATGAACACTAACATTACTTGTTGCATGTTGAATAAATAATCATATGTTACAACGTGTATAACAAGCCAGAGATTTAAAATCTGAATTTTCGGCAAATATTAAATATAAAACGATAAAACAATCTGATTTTGAAGATTTCTTGGGGATGCGTTGAATTAGTTGAAATTACATTACTTGAATGACGTTGCTTGACTATAAAGACTTAATAGTTGGTATATATCAACTCAGTTTCGTCTGATATAAATATGATATATTTGATGTGAATATTGAAAGTGAAGGAATCTGATCAACAGGGACATTATTATAACGTTAATTAATAAATAAACTAAAACAAAATGTTTCGAAAAGTTTGATATTGATAGGTTACACAATCAAGACAAATTTATCGGATAACATTTTACCTTAATAGATAAACCTCCATATTATTTGAGTCATCAAAGTCGTTTTCTTTAATTAGAAAATAAAATGCCCCTGTTTCGACTCCGTATTGTCTACATGTATTGGAAAATCGCATATTTGGAGACCATGTAATGCGAGTTATACAAAATTGCGACAGTTTCCACAGTGAACTGACAAAACAAAACAGAAACAGAATTAAAGCTATCTTAAATATACCATTAAGTTTCTAATAGTTTTTAACACGATTCACTTCGAAACAGGCGTGGAAATAATAACAGAAATATACATACTAATTGTGAAAATTCACATTAAAAATAGTTACATGTCTAGCCAATGCAAATACATATTTTGTTTTAATTCCATTTCTCACCCAAACCCTACACCCACATCACACCCCTTCCACGTCTTTAGAGTGTGACCCAGGGTTCGTAAGCAGAAATCTTATGTGTCATCCTGCTGACACATGCAAGTGTAAAGTTTGGTTTTAAAAAATGCTGAAAATGTGACTTTAAATGAAATTGTTATATCTGATGCTTACCCCCCACCCCAACCCCCTGACCGCAGGTGAATGACCCAAAAATTATACTAGTCTTGGAGATGGTTGTCACTTGGGGCACCTTTCTACGAAGTATGGTGAATTTTCACCAAGCCGTTTAGGAGAAGAGCTCTGGACAAATGGACTGACAAATGAGATTACAACATCCCTGACGCTTTTTATAAATGGGGAGGGGGATAACACGAAATAAAGTAACTGCATAACTGGAACATTTTAAGTGATATAT
>JAECUM010004374.1:95798-168811 GCA_016617855.1 Megalonaias nervosa | reverse complement strand
GTAGATATGGAAGTCACACATGAAGTCTTTTGCATGTCTGAACAATAGTTTACAGATGCACCAAACCTTTTTGTTTACTTTTACAACTAAGGGTTCATCATAAAGTTTGACATATTACCAATACATTGTAGTTTTACCGCAATAAAAAAATTACACAATTATTGACTCATATGCTGATACATTTTGTGAGGCCTTAGGAATCCATATCAACTGTGAAGCTAAACAAACCATGTAAACAGGGAATTAATGGAAAGTTCACTCTCCACATTGAACAGACATTAGTATTCACACTCACAAGCAATGGGTTGTGGGGTTGACTCTGACCTAGACCGTCATCCATTGACAGTGGTATATATTCTGGCAAACAAGGCAATTTACTCCCAGTGCCTCAACACGAAGGGTTAATTAGTCTTTAGGATTAAACACAATCAATACATCAAGTATTCACAACATTTTGGCTTTAGCAGAAAACTTGTTTTGTCATTATTATTATTGTTGAACAGGCATGAAATAAGCATGGGCATGCAAATTAATTTTTCGGGGGGGGGGGAATAATAATGGGGGAGTGGGCAAAACTAAAATCCAAGGGTTCACACACACACACACACACACACACACACACACACACACACACACACACACACTCTCTCTCTCTCTCTCTCATCATGGTAAAACAGGATTCATTTTGAGGGGTAGGGGTGAGGCTATAATGGTTTGCAAACACCCTCCCACTAAAATCGCCCTCTTCCATTGATCGTTTTTTGCTAGGTATATTTGTGGCGAGGGGCAGGCCCTGACAACCAATAATATAGCAAGATAAAGACGTATAAATATTTTACCCTCGCTAGCTCTCGCTTCTGTACAAGCTTCTCTCGATTTACATGTTGTTAGCCCTGCCGTAACCCTTGGTTTTTGTTGATCTGGTGTTCACGGACTCAGTTATCTGGAGAGAAAACACGCTTGGTACTGCATTTGGCAGGAATCGTCTGATGGTCGTAATACCAAGTGACTCTTTAATTTTATAGACGGTATCGAAATCGTCGTCTCTCAAATGGTCACTGCAGACTATCTCGCCTGTCAGTGGTCGGATAACACACCGTACCATCTACTGAATGCGTGCGTGTGTGTGTGTGTGTGATTTAGATTTTTAACGTAGCTTTTAACAATTCTTCAGTCATATCGCTACGATGTCTGCAGTGTGACAGTTTATAGTGATGTCTAGCACTGGGGCATCATGCCGCAGACATGTAGCATGATGTCCCACCCAGTCACATTATTCTGACACCAGGCCGACCAGTCCTAACACTAACCTCTTAATGCTGAGCGCCAAGCGAGGCAGCTGTTAGTACCATTTTTGTAAGTCTTTGATATGACTCGGCCGGGGTTCGAACCGGTGACCTCCCGTATTTGAGGCGGACTCTCTAACCACTAGGCCACCGGAGCGGTTTCTACTGAATGCAACTAACAACGAAAGTAGAAATGCACAGTTCCCTACAGCACGTCACTTCCGCTTTGTCTTACGGAAATTGCCGAGCGCTAAATCGGCTAGGAGCGTTTTTCCTTGTGCGATAAAAAATCGATGTTTTGTGGTCATTATTTTCAATAATGATGAGGTATTTGACATAATACTTTTAAAAATCACATCTACAAGATTAAATTTATCATATAAAAGAAAGTTGTGTGAGCACACTAGTAGACCTTTAAATCGAGGACAAACTTTAGAAATTGTTCACCGTCATCCATATCTTGGCGACCGCTCCAGTGGCCTAATTGGTTAGAGCGTACGCCTCGAATGCGGGAGGTCGCGGGTTCGAACCCCGCCCGAGTCATTTCAAAGATTTATAAAAATGGTACTAGCAGCTGGCTCGCTTGGAGTTCAGTATTAAGAGGTTAGTGTAGGACTGGTCGGCCTGGTGTCAGGATAATGTGACTGCGTGGGTACATCATGCTACATGTCTGCGGAATGATGACCCACTGCAGACATTTTAGCGATATGACTGAAAAATTGTTAAAGCTACGTTAAAAATCCGAATCACACACACACACCATATCTTGGCGTAGAATTTAGTGACAACACGGAGTACCTTTAAGTCAACAACATAGCCAACAGTACATCTTGCACCTTATGATTTCTTAATAAAAATACACTCATAGTAAAAGAATGAGCATTCCAGACATGAGCTACTTCCACCATTCGGAATTCTTTAAAAAAAATGTCTCTCTGCAAATTTCGGGAAAGGTTCTTATTTACAGATTGCAGTCAACGACACAAACATTCAGATAAGTAACATTAATCCAGAAAGCCTGATGATCAAAAATGGTGGTGGTGGTGGTGGTGGTGGGGCAGTCTGTAAGAAGAATGATTAAATATTCATCCAGTAAAATTATGGTCCAATACAATAAACTTAGTACTTATGGAAACGAGGCGACAAAGCACATGCGCGTGCAATTAGTCTCTAGATAAAAAGGATCATTAGGCATCTTAATTGCATTGTCTGTTGAGAGCTAACATCTAACCCGCGCACTATACATCTTTTGTCTACTAAAGGGAAGCCGACATAAACTTCAAAGAGCCTAAGCCGACACAAAAAGATGTTTATTTGTGATGGCTTAATAAGTTTAAAATAAACATAGACTGAAATAGGGGATTATGTCCTATCCCCCAATTTTGCTGGGGAAATTTTTTACGTACCCATTTATTGGTAGCATTAATGCAGTTAACACCAAAATAAACGGAAACGTGGAGACAGCATATTGACGTGTCTTTTTTTCTCTTGTACAGGTATTTTGACATGTTAACACATTTTCCTTTTATCAGCCTTGTAGGACACGGACTTTAAAACCACCTTCTTGGACACCTTTCATCATCATCATCATCATCATCATCATCATCATCATCATCATCATCAATCCCTTAACCCAAGAGGTCGTTGGGCACCACAGTTGACTTTACAACCAATTCTCTCCATCTTTCCCTGTTCTCTACTGCCCTTTGGGAATCTCCAAATCTCCACCCTGTCTACTCCTTAATGTTGTCTTCCCACCTCTTTTTCTGTCTGCCTCTTCTTCTGCACCCGCGCACTGTGCTTTGCAAGATTGTTTTGCCAGTCCAGATGATCTTGAGACATGACCGTACCACTTCAGTTTGCGCCTTTTTACAGTGGTCAAGAGGTTTTCACAGGGTCCAATGGCTCGTTGGATCCTGGTTGTGGACTTCTTCGTTGGTTACATGGTCAATGTATGAGATGCCCAAGATCTTGCGGTAACATCTCATTTCGAAGGTTTGAATCCTTCTTTGTAGATCTGATGTGATCGTCCATGTTTTACAAGCATTCAGAAAAACGGATATGACAATCGAGCGCATCAGCCTTATTTTGGAAACCAAAAGCAATGTTGGCCTCAACCTTGTTATTGCTGCTGTTGTCTGGGCAATCCTGCAAAATAGTTCTGGTTTGGGGCCCTCATCTGTAATAATTGATTCCAAGTACTTGAAGCTTGTGACTCTTTCCAGCTTCTGTCCACTGACCCATATTTCTGAACTGATGCCATTGGTGTTGTTGGTCATCAGTCTGGTTTTTCGGCGCTAATCTCCATACTGTATGCTGTGGAGGTTGTGTCAAGGCGCTCAACCAAGTTAGCCAGTTCTTTTTCATCTCTTCTAAGCCATCAATATCATCTGCGAAGCGAAGGTTGGTGATTGTTCATCCTCCGATGCTGACAGTGCCCTTGTGGTCATGCAAAGCATCCTCCATGATCCTTTCCAGGAAAATGTTGAAGAGTGACAGTATACATCCCTGTCTGACTCCAACTGTTGTTCGAAACCAATTTCCTCTGCTGCCATTGATGAGGACAGCATGGTGGCTTTGTCATAGAGGTGCTAAAAACCCTGCACCAGGTCTGAGCTGATGTTGTACTTTCTCATAGTTGCCCATAAGGCTGCATGCCATACACTATCAAAGGCCTTTTTGAAATCTGTAAAGACGTGGTATAGATTCTGCTGATGCTGAAGTATTTCTCGCAAAGGAGTCTGAGATTGAAGATTTGTTCTGTGGTGCTCCTTTCTGCTTAAAAGCGTGCACGCTCTTCAGCAATAATTTTCTCTGCTTGAGGCTTTAGTCTGTTGAGAATTATCTTCAGCATGACTTTGCCCGGGTGACTGATCAAACTGATGGCTCTGTAGTTTTGGCATAGCTGTAGGTTTCCTTTCTTGGGGAGCACAATGACCAAAGATTGAGTCCCTGTGGTGGGCCATTCTCCTGTCTGCCATATCTTGTTGCAGATAGTTGTTAGGACTGTGACTATCTCTTCTCCTCCTGCTTGAATGAGCTCGGCTGATAAGTTGTCAACGCCGGCTGAATTTCGTTTCTTTAGTGACCCAACTGCAGTTTCTACTTCCCCACGAATAATGGGGTTGTCATCAATTTCTTCTGCCCGAGGGCAATTTGGTACTGCTGAATCTCATTGGGTCTTATCATTGTACAAATCTGAGCAGTATTCTGTCCATCGCTTGAGAATCTCTTGATCTTCTGTGAGACATTTTCCTAATTTTGTCTTGGATGTTGTTAGTTTTTCCTTTTTTTCTGGGTTGTGAGTAGTGAAAGGGGGCGATATACGGACAATGGGAATTAACATTACAAGACCCTCCCCTACCCTTGGGGGGATATACGGACAAAATTTATACGGACAAAAAGTTGGGCCGATAGACGGACAAGATGTATACAGCCAAAAGGTTGGGTCAATATACGGACAAGGGAAAGTGAAACATAGGTGGGGTTTTGTGTTTTGTTTAGGCAAGAGAGCAAATCTTTTTGAGGCATATGAGTGGCCCTGAAAGGGCCTTTTGGGTTCTTCTTCTATTTTCTCCAGTTCTTCCGCCATCTCCTCACTTTCTCTATGATTCCCTTCTTCTTCTTTTCATGGTCTGGTATCCAGTCAGGATGTCCCATGGATCTAAACTTTTCCTGCACCTTGATTCAGTTTTCGTTCAGTCTCTCAAATTCCTCTTTTTTCTTTCTGTTTTCTTTTTCCTTTCTTTCCTTAGTCCAGGTATGTTTTGTCTTCTTCACTTCCTCTTCCAGCACCTTTCTCATCATTTCTTCTGCTTTCTTTAATTGCTCTAATCCCCACTTCACAAAAGACCACTCTGTGAAATTCGCTATGTCTTGTAAAAAGTACTTCACTTTGATCACATCATCAAGGGACTGCTTCAATGTTCCCACTATAACATACTTATGCTGGATGAAGCCTCTTAATTTTTCCACTTCCTCCTCCATCATCCCTTTCACTAGATCCCTGGCTACTTTCAGGCTGGTCACTTGACTTGTCACAAAGTCTTTGGTAACTGGGTACCTCCATTCATGTTCAAGCCTTTCCACCACAGTACCAGCTGTCTTTCAAGTTATAAATAAATCCATTTTCAAAGCTGTTGACTAGCCAACGCTGGGTAGCAGACTGATAACCGCTATGATTTATATACGTGAAGCACGGACTTGAAGGAAAACACCCCTTACAATAACTTCACATTTTATATACTATCCACACAGAAGGCGAGGAAGAAAAAACCCCCATATCTACTATCAAAAACCCCAACATCTACTATGCACGCAGAAGGGAGGAAGAGAAAAACCATATCTACTATCAAAAAACCCAACATCTACTATCCACACAGAAGGGGAGGAAAAAAAAAAACACCACATCTACTATCAAAAACCCCAATATCTACTATCCACACAGAAGGGGAGGAAGAAAAAAAACCCCACCATATCTACCATCAAAAGCCCCAATATCTACTATCCACACAGAAGGGGAGGAAGAAAAAAAACCCCACCATATCTACCATCAAAAACCCCAATATCTACTATCCACAAAGAAGGGGAGGAAGAAAAAAAAACACCATATCTACTATCAAAAACCCCAATAGCTACAATCCACACAAAAGGGGAGGAAGAAAAAAACCCACCATATCTACTATCAAAAACCCCAACAACTGCTATCCACACGGAAGGGGAGGAAGAATAAAAAACACTATATATACCATCAAAAACCCCGATATCTACTATCCACACAGAAGGGGAGGAAGAAAAAACACCATATCTACTATCAAAAACCCCAATATATACAATCCACACAGGTACGCGCGCACAGTAACACACACACATATCAGTAAGGAGTGAGTGTTTATAATTACACTACTCCATATTCACACAAATTGGCAGCTTGAATAGTCTCTTTACTAGAGATCTGGTTAGGCCTGAGAAGGTCTGTTTTTTCGAACTTCAGATGCACCTGGTTAATGTCGGCATCTCCCAGGCCTGGCACCACTGATACAACGTCTGCTCCAGTTATGTTCACAGTTTACATTTGTGGTTGGGAGCGTTGGGGGTTGTTGTTGTTGTTGTTGTTGTTGTTGATTGGCTTCACTATCCCACTTCTCCATTTGAGGGATAGTGAATATTGTTCCCTCTGTCTTCTACGCCAGACACGGGGATGATGAGATCTCTGCGGCTCTTCTCAGTTTTCTCTCTGGGAGACAGCGGCTCTTGGTAGTAGTTGTGGCTGTGGCTGCGGTGGAGGTGGTGGTACTATTTGTTTCTGACGCTGTGGTGGCGTTGGTGTCCTAACCTCAGGTTTCACCTCAAAATGAAGCCTTAGTATGAGGTGTGGCAGGATTCTTTCTTCCTTCTCTTCCTTCTTTTTCCTCTTCTCCTCCTCCTCTTCTATCCTGGCTTCCTCCTGTATCGCCTCCATGGCCAGTTCGTCTAGCAGCCGCCTGGCATACTCCAGGTGCATCTGAAGTTCCAGTAACTTTGCAATTCTGTTACACATTTTATCTTGTTGATACGTCAACGATGGGTAGCCAGACTGAGAGAGTGAGAGACTCTTGGGTTATAGTGGCGTTCGCTCCAATTGAGCATGTGCCACAGGTTAATTCCTGCACCGCAGGATGTTAATTATTCCTGGGGAAAGGAATTAAAGCCACTTTCCCCAGGCTTTAATGCACTCAAAGAGTGCTGTTCATTTTTGCCATCAGGTCGCAAAACAATAAGTTCCAAGCGACCTGAATGGTAGGATTTCATGAGTGGGATTCGAACCAGCACACACTCATGTTTATTCAGCCTTTTTGCGCTATGGGGTGAGTGGGAGTAGTACCGTCACTCACTCACCTATTCAGTCTGCTTGATGATATTATTTGTGCGCTCATTGCACGCTTGTTTGAATGGTTGATGTCCGGTCGAGGAGGAGAAAGACGACCAGGAGGGGAGGCACCAAGTCACAGTGCGGTGTCCGTTGTTTCCAGGGTATCTGTTGGCCTAAATTTTGGCGTCTTGCTCTTGTAAAAATAAATTTTATTTTATACTCTGTGCTGTTTTGATAGCCAGACTGACTATCGCGGAGAATTATATCCCTGCAGCACGGACGTGAAGGAAAACACCCCCTTACACCAAAACTTACAATGCCCATATTACCATAGCATGGAACGCGCGGACCTAAAAGAAACACTCACGTTGACTTTTTTTACTTACAAACACAGACACATTATTTGACAAGACAGAGAAACGAAGTGTGGATAGGCACACTTCTTTTTTGTTTGGACATAAAAGAGAGAAACAAAGTACTTATAGACACACTTCAATTTTTTAACATAAACACACAATTTTTTTGCAATTTGATTAGTATGTGTTTTCTAGAGTGTTGGGGTAGCCCTGAAAAGGGCTATTGTGTTGACGGGGAGTTATGGCAATCTTTTATAGTCTAAGATTGTGTCCCCGTCTGGCAGCAGGCTGTCCCACAGGATACGGTCTGCTTCTTCGGAAAGAGAAGGAGAACTCTTTCGTGTCTACACGGCAGTCGACAAAACCTCTGTCTGGCTCCTGCTGCTGTTGCTGCTGCTGCTGTTGTTGCTGTTCTTTCTGCTGCTTCTGAAGTCTATACTTCTCTGTCCACTCTTTGCTCTTTCTTGATTTCCTCTCTGAAGACCTCTTTTATCAGGTCTTTTGCTGTTGTTAACATCCTGACATTCTCTATTTCATCAGGCTTTGGTATCAAGTTTTGCCTGAGATGGTGTAAATTCACGTAAGCTTCGTTCAGCTTGGCTAGTCTTGAAGGCATCTTCATAGGTTTACGAGTCAACAATGGATGGTCAAACTGTTTATTTTACTTTGCTTTTGAATTATAGTGGCGTGCACCCTTATCGGGTATGTGCCTCTGTTTAGTTTCTGCAAAGCAGAATGTTAAATTATCCTGGGGGAAGGAATCAGTGCCTCATCCCCCAGGCTTTACTTCACTCAAGGAGTGCTATTAAATGTGTCATCAGGTCGTTTATTTGGGTCAATTAAGCCCCAAACGACCTAAGTGAGTACACTAGCTGGAGAATTGACTTGGATACTGAAGGGTAAAGTGCGATGAACTTTTAACCTCAACAGCACACTCCTCAGTAAATAGAGGAGACTCGTTGGCATGCAGGAATCACCGGGCTATCTTTGTTCTGCCACGTATGGGTATCCAGCCCGCAATTGCAGCATACACCCACATGCCAATCCGCCACAACACCAGCCAGCTCTCTGAGGCTATCTTGAGTGGGAATGGACCCACCACGCACTCAAGAAATTTTAATCAGCGCTATCAGGTGTCTACCGAAGCAGTTTGTGACGCCAGTTGCGATTGGTCGGCAACTGTGACGTCAGAGCGGGACACCTGAATTTTGGACGGCTAGGAATAGTCCCACATCTCCGTCCTGGTACGATATCCGATGGGGGAAAAGGAGGAAAGGGCCTCGGAAGCCGGCGCGAAGCGAAGAAATGAACATCGTGTACGCCCCTAAACGCCAGTCCGTACTTATTTTCAAATTCAGTCCAGTTGTACTAATGGACATATAATAAACCAATAATGTGTAAGCCACATCTGAAATTAACCAAATCCATTAAGTCTTGAAATTTTTCTATTACCTATCAAGCCAATTATTCTAGTACATAGTGTATATAATATATAAGTCCCTAACAAATTTTAGTTGCTAATACGTCTAAGCGACATAAAAAAGAGTTTGTTCAATATCAGGTATTGGTTTGAATGTTGAACGGTGAATAAAAGATCAAGTCAGGTTTTGTAGCTTTATCAAATATTGATTCCAAGCCAATAAAGGATCCCTTAATAAGAGGCAATTTGGTAGTTAGCCCTTTAAAGGGCTATTTTTGTTTTAGCAGGCTTCTAGGTCTGCCGGCGGGAGTCTTCTGTGTAAATTTTTTCAGCCGTCTGGGTTTCCCTATATCGCCAAGCCGGGAATGCCTCGAACCCGTGTAGAGATGACAAAAACTCGGCGGCTTCGATCAATGTGTAATTCGGGTGGTGCTTGTATTGCTGCCATATAGCATTTCCGGAGGGTGTTCTTCCCAAATTGCCATTGCTGTGTTGTTGGTCTCCTGGTCCTGAGGGATTCCCACGCGACATAGCGGACTGATTTAGCAAAGGCCATTGCGGTGTGTGGGTCCATTGCAGTCGACAGGTTTTGCTGATTTATCCACTGCAACAGAAGCACTAACCTGCTGAGTACTAGTAGGCGTAGATGTTAAGAATTTTTTTGGTGGAGTCCTACTAGTGGATGATTTGGCTGACACACTTTCAAATGTCTCCTTAGGCGGCAGATGTTGTTCCTGATGAGGAGTCGATGGTAGAGGTGAGGGAGGCAGCATAGAGTTGTTAACTTCCCTCACCTCAATTTGCGTTTCTTCTTGTTGTTGTTGTTGCATTTCTTGTTGTTGCTGCGTTGTGCCTATAGTTGTTGTTGTAACCGGCTGTGAGGGCGCAACAGGCTCCGGTCTCCTTTGGATATTTCTTCCCTGTCGTGTCTGACTATGGGGATGTCACCTTCTGGATGGCCTTGGACGGTGATACTGGAGACTACTCTGATTTACATGGCTTAAGCGCGGACGCGATAGAAAACAGCCCTACTGGGTTTTAGTGTCGGAACGCTATAGATCTGATTTCATGATGAGGGACAGAGAGAAGTCAAAGAGCATATATTCACAGTGTTTTTTGAAAACAAACGACAAACACATTTTTTCAAAACACATTTATTATTCAACAAATAATTAACACTTCCTATAACATCAAAAAAACTTTTTCTGACAAAGTTGACAACGTTGTGAAGTCAAGTTAGATTTCTGCTGATGGAAGTCATTGGGCCATTGATGTACACTACGTTTTCAAGCTAAAGACAAAAGATAGCCATAACGGTCACAAAACCATCGATCTACTTTGTCATCGTTTCTAGAAGAGTTACGATAAAAATAAGTCACTAAATGTTCTAAGGAATATCCAAGACTGCGTTGATGAAGAAAATACAATATTGTCCACACACCATAGAATCTGTGCCTTGTAATTTCTCATTACTGAATCGTGTCGTCTGGGCATTTCTTCTCATAAAGTCGATGATGTCGTCTTCCAAAGGCTGTAATCCATACGAATCAAAATACTCCACACAACCCTCTTTAGGGAAGTAGACGGCTACCCAGTGGGTTCCTGGGAGATGACTGTCGTCAGTGTTGATGACATAAGCTTGATGATCTTGAGGTTTGCGATGAGGTAGTTCATCTTTAGCACACACGACAGGATTCCAAGAAGAGGTACACGAACCGTTGTTCAAAAGGTAATAAAGTTCCCAGGTATCCATTTTTTCTTGTTGTTTTCACAGGTAACGATAAGTCATCAATTCAATTCTGACATTTTGTTTGAAAAAGAGCGACTGACTTCGATCTTGGACACTCTGTAGTGCTTAAACTCGAAAGGATTAGCAGTGACGGCTCCGTTGAGGGCTGCATTGCTAACGATACCGACGATTAAACGTTTGGGTAACTGTCCTTGGAACAGATGATCTTCGATCTTGGATCGGAGTCCAGCAGCAATGGTGAAAATTTTCACTTCTACCTGTCCTATTGGATACTTGGCGGTCGTTCTGCTCAATGTATGACTGATGTCGTTTCCAACTATAGGTAACAATTCTACGCGGCGCTCGTAAAGTCTGGCTTCTTGGATGATGGTTTTGTACTCGTTGGCATAAGCCATCAAATGGAAAGCAGTACTGCTGATATTTAGTCTCAGGCGGATATCCACTCTGTTTAGCAAATACTTGTCTTGCAACCACATGTCCAAATGCAAGCGATCCATCACTTCTAAACTACGTACTTGCAGGATTTTCTTTCGACGGTTGTTAAAGCTCACCTTGTGAGGATCGTCATCTACTGTCACGACTGTGCCGTTAAACTTGTCCTCACCTGCTGTGTCAGTTTTCCAAACCACGCAAGCATCCAGATGAATGTTCTTGGCCTCTTTTCCGTACGTCAAGTGATTTTCCAGGTACGCTCGGTAAGGGTAAGTATCCATGCTACTGCTGACCAGTTTGTTATTCAAGTACAAATCCACTTTGCTGAACAAGAAATGCATGAAATTGTTGACGGAAGCTACTCTGGCATCGTCTCCCGGATTGGTGTTGTCCGTTTTGATCACTTTGAGTTTCAGATATAAGTAACTGCTATTCAGATCGATGTAATCTTCGGGCTGTCCTTTGATTTCAAACTCGATGGGAGCTGAATCCGTCAAAGAGGAGACGGGATGAAATTCTACCCAATGAGAGTCTTGCATCGTCATTATAGTGGGTGGCATGGCAAACAGATCCAGTTCTTACTTGGAACATGCGCAAGGCTCTCGGCGCATCATTTTTCTTTCTTTCTCTCTGTTGTGATTTAATAATCAAAAACGTTTAAGTCTCAGATGGTTCTTCTTTACATAGTCTTTCTAGCTCTGGGGGCGTGAAGTCCTCTGGAGGGGTGTCTTCGTCGTCTTTTTCTGCCTTGTCCTTGCGGAGGCGTCAGAGAAGCAGGAATGTCTGGCTCGGCAGTGTCCAGAGCATCTATAGGAGTTTCTCGTCGAGTCAAAATGTCTGTGCCCGTTTGAAGCAAGACATTTTTGCCTGCTCTCAAGAAAGCTTCCTTGGAGTTTTGTTTGTCGATGATGCCATTTTGGAGAAATTCTTTGTCTTGCGTCAAAGCGGCATCTTTTAAGGCGTGCAATCCCCGTGTCAGCATCGGTTTCAAAACGGGAGCCACCGAACGAAAGTCAGATTTTAACATATCTCCTAAACCATGTCCTCGCTATCGAGCGACTCCTTGGTACACAGGATACATGACTTATAAGGGGTTAGAGTAATCGTTTTCGGAAATAAAGTTTCACTGTGACTTTCCCTTTAGCGAATGAAATATTTTGTCCCAGATCTCCTTTAATAGTAATGTTGACAGTTTCTTAATACGACTTACTGACGGGCAAATAGTGAGGATGTACAAATTCGCGGTGAACGTGATAGGTGTTTCCACCTTCCTTGTCATTGCTCGTGGCAGAATCCACTTGAAAGGAATGACACGCAGTAACGGTACGGAGGTGTGTCTCATCACGTTGTACTCACCACATCGGAGTATACAAAGATCAAATCTAGCCTTGGTTCATTTCTACAGTGAATTGAAAATATTTCGCAAGATCTAAGTTGCCGGTAATGGCTGGTATTACGTTTTTAATCTTGATCAATTTGGGGTCTCCAACCAGAATGTCATACAATTCAGGACAAAATGTAATGGCCAACAAATTGTCCTCTAATAATTTGATCAGCAGGCGACGAGCTATTTTGTGGTAATCGAGGGTGAAACTTTTCTGGCTTTTTCCGAGGCTTTGGCAAACTGTGCATTGAATTTGGTAGCAATCGTGGTCACCAAATGTTGGGCACTAAAATAATAGCTTGGTGGAATTTTCAACCGATAGGTGGATCGTTTAGTTTTGGGGTCTTGTGTTTTCAGTCATCTGCAGTGACGTGTTCATCCAAGTTTTGTTGTACTTGCTCGTCATGAACTTCCACCGTTAAAGTATTTTGATTTCCGATGATGTTTTTGATTTGTGTAGGGTGAATCATTTCCACCAAAGCCACTTCCCAATGGGCTTCGTGATCCAATGGGATGGTCTGAGGTAATTTGACCGTGAAACAGCACAAAGTATTGTGGGGAAACACCTCCATGGAACTGTCACTGGGTAACGTAAGTAAAACTGGTTATTCATAATTCATAATTCCAGAGTTCTAGTGTCCGAGGGGTCGCTGGAGGTCAGAGGAGTGTCTAAAAGAGTATTGTTGTGATTGTTATTGTGACTATTTGGAGGGTGACTGACGTTGGACGCAAGACTCCGGTTGTTACCGTTAGAGGAATATTTCAGGGACGGATTGGGGAGAAGGTAACCGATGCAACTGGTCAGTAAAATTGTCCACAATTGTTTGTCTCCTTGTTGCAAACTTAAATTGGCAATGACAGCACCGATGACACAATGCACCACAAAGATTTGGCAGAAAAAGACGATTTGCGTTTTAGGCACACGTTCTCCACACCACACCCACAAGGGTTGCCTTTGTAGATCTTGCAGAGAAGAACTGGGGGAAGGAGTGGTCACTGCTGTAGTGGCTGAGGCTGTGTTGAAGGGCATGATGGTCACTTCTTTTTATAGTCGATGACTTGCGAAGCGTCGATCAAAGAATCAAAACTGGGCGGATATCCTTTCCAATGTACTTTGACTTCTTTGAAACGACTTTTACCCACTTTTCGAGTCCTTCGATCGAGAATGCTTTCGATCTCGTACAAGTCGTCTTCGTTATTGGTCACACGTTGTAACTCGGGCAAGTAAAACGTTCCTTTTAACACTTCCCCGTTCATGTCTTCCAATTTATAGACGGGAGGATGACGGCCACGCACTCGTTCAGTGACACGAACAATTCGGTGGTCCATTTGGGTAAGTAACCTTTGTCGAAAGTGCGTTTCGTTTTGCCACTGCGCACCCAATTTTCTGCTGCCAACCCTCCACCTTTCTTGGGGACAGCCACCGTCGGGGACGTACCAAACAGGCGCTCGAAGACAGTCACTTCGTTGTCGGGAGTCACTTCTTGGGGAGCATGGTAAGATTGGTTGTACGCTTGGACTAGGTGTGGTAAGACGTCGATATACTTGAGAGTGGGTTGATGTGTAAAATATTTCCACATGCATTCTTTCAAGATGCGTTGAAAACGTTCCACGAAGCTGGGTTTTGGTTTCCGGATTCTCGGAGGTGAAAAAATGAATGTCTCGTTTTTCAAATCTTTTTGGAAAGCTTGGTTCAGATATTCGGTGCCTTTGTGGGTTTGCCATCGAAGAGGGTGACGACCGCTTTGCTTCAACACTAGTTAGAGGACACGCACTAACTCACTGCTCGACTTGGAAGTCGATGGCACGACCTAAGCAAATTTGGAAAAGATCGATGCCCTCCACTCGGGTGCGACTTCGTCTTCGCCAGGAATGCCTTCCACAAACATGATACATGAGGGAAACCTCTTGACTTTCTCCCAGGAGGCTGTACGCCGATTGCCACTCTTTGTAACACCACACGATCGGTTGAGGTGGACGATCGATCATGTGATCTTTATGTTCGATTAAACGTTTGACAAATTCGGTTTTGCCTGAAACGCTGGATCCGGCAATTAACATGTTAAAGGGATGCCGAAGATACAAGGCCTTCCAACTGGCACGATCTAAGTTTTCGTCGATGACTTTGAAAGTGAAGGAAGAGGGAGCAGAGACAGCAGAGGTAGCCATAGTGCAGGGAATGTCACTTTTGACACGAAGACAGACAAGACAAGAGTTTGTATACTTTTTTCAGGACACGTTTATTGTAAACTTTAAATGTGAACAAAAAGACAAAAATACATAAAAGCCAAATGGTTAATTACATAGATAAACTACACATCAAAACGATCAAAGTGGAAAATAAACAAGTCTCTGTACAACATTTTTGGTGATCAAGGTGTGGTGTCGTAGGGACAGTGTGTAATGTTCTTTGAGTCTCTACACTCCTTGGCACAGTCACACAGAGGTCCTCCTGGAATGGTCTTACGGGGATGTCCATGTCGATGACGGCCCTGTCCTGAAGGGAGTGGTTTTTCCTCGGTGACGGGTTCTTCTTCTGGCACTGTCACTAACACAGGTTTAAAAGTTACTTTTTTCACTGAACGTTTTATTTTAGGATCACAAATCTTGGTCATAGTTTGCCACTTCTTTTGTCCAAGCCTCGAAGCCCAAACTTTTCCAGTCACGTACATCTTTCCAGTGAGGGTGTAAGTCACAAGTTACACACATCGTCGTAAACATCTTCAGTACCTAGAAGTTGACGAATCTTTTTTTTGCCCGTAGAGGTCGAGAGGTATCGAGAGGAAAGCGCAAGGCTTTTAACAGAATGAGTCTCTCAAGTACATTTAAAGGGACCACTTTCATATTTTGGGTGGTATGTACTGTTCATAAAGAGTCCACAAGGAATCGGCTGGTAAACGAAATCCCAGAAGCAAGTCACTAAGACACACACCACACGTCGACCCCAATTCAATGGACACAATCACACAGTCCTCGTAATATGCAATGGTAATCCTCCACCGTTTGAATAGTGTCATTGATTTCCTTCCACGGAATCTGTTGTATCACAAATGATACAGGTCGAGGCATGGTAACCCGTTTTTATACCCTCTTTCGTGTAAGGTAATAATTGTACTTTTTGAACAGCATCGGTTTTATTTTAGTACCGTACCAAAATTGTCTAGTCACTAACTCACACACCACACGTCGTACAGAAGTTTCCTATTGAACCAAAAAGAACAGTTCTTGTAAAGATTTGTTGTAATCCTCTAACTCATCCGTTTGAATTCGGTTTATTATAATCACCTTGTAACTAGAATGAGTGGCATCCAAAACCTTATGAATCTCACGTGTTCATCAATATCTGACCAATGGAACACTTTAAAATGAATCAGTATTCTTATACCATTCAGGTACCAGTGGGT
The DNA here is from genome assembly GCA_016617855.1 of Megalonaias nervosa. NCBI lineage: Eukaryota > Metazoa > Mollusca > Bivalvia > Unionida > Unionidae > Megalonaias > Megalonaias nervosa. Next base: position 152,928 of record JAECUM010004374.1, on the reverse strand, counting down.
CCAACATCGTTGACGTAACGGATGCATTTGTTTTTTGCTTTGGACTTGTATTTTGACCAACTCTCGGTAAATATGTTCTCTCAACTCCACAGGCAAACCACAAATGTTCTCTTGTAAAGTATCCATTTAAGAATCAGGAATCACTGGGTCGTGGCCAATAGCTTCGTTTATATTTGTGACTGAAGTAGTGTCCTCATATAATCAGTCTTCGTTTACTTTGGAAAAGAGCATAGTTTAAAAATGGAGAAATGATTCTGAGTTTGCGTTTCACTTGTATTTTGACCAACTTTTGATAAATGCGTTCTCTCAACTCCACAGGCAAGCCACGAATGTTCTCTTGTAAAGTATCCATCCATAGATTACCGAGGTCGTCCCACTAAAGGTAGGTATTGACAATCCGGAGACCATCGAGCATGTTCCAGGTAAGCGGAATTTTTCTGCTCCCACCCGTGAAGTGGCACACAAGCACTTGACTTTATCCCCTTTGCCCAAGTAAATAAATCCGGTTCTGGCTAATTGATCGGGGGTAGGTCCTCCCAGATATTTAGGCTATTTTCCTCGGAAGGTTTGGAATCGACTTTCAAAGTCGCAGTATTCAGGCAAACGCATAGGGAACGAATATTCTTCTTTCACAGGTTCATTTCGATGAGGGTACGGTAAAATCCGCAGTAGTTTGCTCAGGGTTGGATGACATCCTTAGGGTGGTAGCCGCATGGTTTCGTGTGGAGGATGACATTGACCATGAAAACCAATAAAGTGAAAAGGTGTCCGATAACGAATGGCATCGCTTTCGCATCCGTCAGGTTTGACACGCACAGCATCACTTTCCATGGTAGGTATGGTAGTAGTAGTCATTGCAAAATTCCCAAGATGTGGTACTGAATCGCTGAGATCACAGCGTACGGCATCCCTGCCATCGCAAGGTACAGCATCGCTCTCCACTTGAGAATCACCGAACTTAAATGGTCTGGTCTGTTTGTTAGGATTCATCTTTCTCGCTTGGTGTTGGTAGTCACAATGAACTATCGGTCTTGGACATTGTCCCTTTTTATAATAGTCGTAATGAAGTCTTGAGCATGTACACCGTTCCTTTTTTTATGCCTAGTTTTGGAAGTCTTCCTTTTTTCTTCCTAGACAACGGTACTACCTTCTCTAAGGTACCGTCATACCTGAACCATAGTGTGATGGGCGGAAAGGCCATCGAAAGGTAAGGACAGTGCGGAGACCATTGAGTATGTTCCAGAATAGCTGAATCTTTATTGATACATCGATCCAAACGCAACCTCAGACCACAACTGAAACACTGTACTTCGTATCCCAATCCAGTCTCAGGTCCAAAGTAGACAAATCCTGTTCTAGGTAAAACATTCGCAGTAGGTAATCTTTCCATATCCGTGGGCCATTTTTGAAACGTTTCCAATCGACTGGCACAATTACAATAGTCAAGCAAGAAAACAGGAAAATGCTATGGTTTGAACTTGGATTTCTCAGTGGGTCTCTCACTCGATTCTTGCTGTGTCGAAGTCATCCTTCTTGTTGGTGGCTATGGTCATGGAACCATTTGTTTTTTATACCAGCGTGTCCGTACGGTAAAGTACTCGCTTCTGGTACACGATTTGATAGACTTTTTCCAAGGGCCGACTGACGATTTGGTGTGTGGGTAAACGTACAATCTTGTGCGGTTGGTGGGTGGTCACTTTAAAGTTTCCATCCTGTCCAGACTGCAAAGCTTCTTTCAGCACGCCAAAGTTCACCAGTCGACTGGTGCGATAATTGAGAATCAGTCCTTTCACTTTACACTCCGTGTACACTTCTCCTTGTGGGTCTCGGTATTCGTAGCCGTAATTTTTAGGACCGCCACTAGCAAAACTTAGAATCTTGTCGTTTGGGTGCTCGTCCGTCCAGGCTCCTAAACGGTCTCCTTCGATGTCAGGGTGACAGTGACCCAGGCGATCAATGTAGATGCAACTGTCCGTGTCAAAATACAGCACCCGATCTCCTTGATGATGTAACGCTTCGTACAATTTTAAGCGAGCATGGGCTGTCACGTAAGCCGCAATGATGACATTTCCAAATTCGTCGGCTTCCACAAAGTCCAGTTCTTCTTCGTAATTGACTAAGATCAAATCCTCACGAACGACGTCCACGTGTTTCATGGCTTTAGTTTTGTCGTGAATCATCTGGAAGTAGCGGGAATGTTCGGACAAATACTCCGTCTTGGATAAACACGGCCGTTGTGCCATTTTGCCCCACAAGCAATTTAACATCACTTTGGCAAACGATCGCCTTCATTCGTTTTCCTCCACGTGGTCTAAAGTAATGCCTTCCTGCTCCCAGTATTTGTCTTTGAATTTCTTTTGGTCTTCGGGAGTCTGGTACCAAGAAGAATTGTCGATGGCTTCTTGTTTCAGTTTTAAAAAGTCATCCACGTAGTCTGCGAAAATGCCTTTTTGAGTCTCGTCGCCCTTGTGGTACTGTTCTGTCTTGGAAAAGAGGTAAATGTTGTAAACTTCTAACAATTAGTATCCCAGGTCCATAGCTTTAAACAATTCCACGATGACACACGTTCCTGTCAAATCGCGTTCTTTCTGGGTGTGTTGACAAGGTTGGTCTTGGTTGCACGTTTCGGCACAAGTACGGAAATAGGTAAATATCAGTTTTCCTTGGTAATGGTGAGGTAAAACGGGATGGTACAAGTCCGTGGAAGGCAAGACTTTGCACTTGATCAATTCTTCGTATTGGCGAATGTTGTCCAGGTCGACGTGTTCCGTCAGCAATTGTGGATAATATTTGCACACGTAAGGATACAGCGAACACACGTCTAAGTATGTGATTTCTTCTCCTTTCTCCTCGTCGGTTTGGTACAGCAAGCAGGTGGCATTCGTCCATCCTCCGTACAAACTGTCCCGGGGATTTAGATGGTCCACCCACTTGTAACCTCCCATGATGCGTTTAAACTCGGGATCGGTTTTCAAACGGTGATCGGACTCGTGTTCCCTCATTTCTAACACTTAGTATCCTTGCTGTTCTAACTTCAAGCAACGCTGACAAGTGGCCTGGTACAAGTCTTCCATGGTACGTTGTAAAAATTGATTTTTAGTGCCACGTTGAGGGTAACAGATTTGACATCCGTGAAATAAGCACCCCTTAAACTCTTACACGATCTAAGTCCCAGCCATCCACTGAATACGTTCCGATGGTCTTTTTGCCTCCTCCTTTGCGGGCGTGTTGGATCCATTTGTCTTCCTTATCGCACAAGTAATGCAGCCAACGTAGAGCGTTGACCGAGTATTGACGTTTGACAAAGTTCGTTGTTTTAGGACTGATGACAGCCAGTGTGTTTTCGGGCGTGAATCGTTGGCGGTACACTAAGGAACACGCATTGGCAATGGTGCAATCTTCTTTCAAAGGATCGATCCCTCCGCGCTCCATGAACAGTTCTCGAAATAATCCACAGCAACGCCGTAAAATGTCCACGTCGGAGCGACAATACTTTAACATTTCTTCCTGAAAGTCGAAGGAGTAGTAAGGGGAAAGGCAGATTCTAGCCCAAAGACCCTCTCCACACACCCCCCCATACACCCCCACACCCCCCACACCCCTCCCACACCCCTAGGGTCTTTGGGCTAGAACACAGCCCTTTCCCCTTACTACTCCCATCCCCAGCCTTCCTATCTAAATCCCTTTCACAGCCCGATAAAATCGGGGGAAAACAAAAATAATTTTCAGTTATTCTGTTATCTGATTGTAACAGATGTTGCCTCATCAATACGCTATATCAGCCAAGCCTTAGATGTTGTCTCATGTACGCAGTCTGAAAATCAATACTCTGCATCAACCAAGCCTTATATATGTTTTAGTCATACAAACGTCACGCAAAACATAAAACATGTAAAACGTTGAGATGTGTCAGCAAGATAGATTTTTCTGAACATTCTAGAAAAACGCCCACGCAAAACATCAGAGAGCTAAAACGTGTAAATGTGTCAGCGAAATAAAACGTTGAGATTTTTCAGAACATTCCAGAAAACGTCCACGCAAGTATATAAAGCAGTTATAAGCACTTTCAGGAGAGACGACATCTTCACCGGGCGAAATCAGGTAAGTGACGTTTTTCAAACATTATTTATATTTCATTACCAATTATCAATGTTTCTACTGTTGATATTAGAAATATTTCATCATCACGATAGTAGAGACTAAACTTTACTTTACCGCTCACACAGCGACGAGACTCAAATAAATCTTTTATATGCGATTTGTTAAGAGGATATTTTTTGTCGATAAAATATACTTTTGACCGATCAAGATCGATTGTAAGTTTAGTGTATTTTTGTTGACTGATCGGATTATGAAAGTTTTTAAACTCCGCCAATAACCTCTGGCTCAGCTTTTCGAGGTAATTGAAATACTCGCTGTCATCAGATCTGGTAAGTGAAAGTTTTAGCTTGTCACGAACTGCGGTAAAACATATACCTGATGTTTCATTATTAATTTCAACTGTCAACTGTTTACCGTCTATCATTAGATATTTGATCTTGCTATTGTAACTATTCGTCACTGTCAAATTTTCAAACATTATTTCTAAAGTTTAGATAAAATTTCATACATTAGTCATCGAATATAATATCAAGTATAGATCTATCATCAAAACAATACCCAAGTGCAAATGTATCTGCTCCATTTTCGCAATAACGTTTGTCATCAAAATTACTCAATCCACGTTTGATAATGACATCTGTTTCAAGTTTATGATGATTTGTTCGAATAGCCATTACTTTTATAAAACTAACACCGCCGTCAAGCGCGTACTTTTAATCATCAAATTTCATAAACGTTTTAACAAATTCGCGAGGCAGACCTTTTGCCTTTTTCGTTATTTTATTATTATCTAGCAATACCGCGTACATTTTACTGCGCAATCCGATAAAGTATTTGATGATGCTCGAGTTCATTTCATCTTTGAACTTACCAATAACCTTTTTATTTGTGTCGTCATGAAATTTACTGTCACGAGGGTAATCGGAAAGATCAAACAGATGTCGATTATCATATATATCCTGATAGACGTCCTCACATTCGATTTCATACACGAGCGAGTCGGTATCAGTAAACAATAGTCTACTGGACGGCCATTGATTTTTAACAAAATTATAATGAAAATCGTACATGAGCCACTTCGATAAATCTAACACGGAAGCTCCAACGTAAATTGGCTTATTTAGTTTTAGATTTGTTTTTCTTCTTTGTATCGCGACAAGATTTTCATTAAAAATTTTCATGCTAAAAAAAATCATCGTCTGACACAAGTTTGTTTCTGCGATTGATATCATTAACTAGCTCGATATTTACTCGTTTTCTAATATTTTCCATCCTCTTACCAAAAACGGAATTGTTCATAAGCTTAAAAAAGTTTTTTCAAAATCAGTTTTCGCTGCAGCTCTTCTCGAAGTGTTTGAGTTAATATAACCTTTCATCCAAGGTGACTGATTAAATTTTAGTACACGATGAACTTTTCTCAAAATAAGACCAGCATCTACTGCTTGTTTTAAAACTTTGTAATGTAAAACATAATTTTTCTTATCGAGTAAATTTGGTACTAGTTTTTTGACCATAGAATTTTGTCTTGGTGATGCTAACGCTTGTTGTTCCTGAGATAACATACTATAATCTATGACCATCGATTCTGCACAGAAGGGATAATCGTTGTGTAAATTGTATAGCGAAGTTGGATAATCGAGATCAACTTCAACGAAGTACGAAACATCGTCGGGTATCTTTTTTTCTGTCTCCGATAGAAAATGATCAGCCGTGATCCAACGAAACCCACCAAAAGGCATTGGTTCTGCCATAGAATAACCGTACAAATTATTACAATCTAGATAAATTATATACTTCGAAGGAAGCTTAGGATTGTACTCTTTTAAGTATTTGTTGTTTGCTTCCGCATACTTTTTTGTTATCACGCTAATACCGCCTCGGATACCTTTTTCGATAAAATTGAACATATCAACGTCAGTCAGTAATTCTAAACTTACCTTGCTAAACTTTAACAATGCGTCCCACGACAGCCCGGGAGCAGAATAATACCAACAAGGATCTAGTCCATAATTGTTATAGCTCACTTTTCGAAAACTTTCAAATACGTCCGCCAGCAATAACACGTCAGTTTTTAGATACAATCATGATAATCCCCAAACGTCTTACAATGAAATTCTTTCCAGATATCTTGTGCATATTTGTAATCATCATCGGTTATATTTTCATTTTTAAGTTGTGAGTAAAATTTGTCCTTGTCAGGTAGCGAAGTTTCATCAAATTTACTCCAATTATCGAGATACTCGTACGGAAATACTCCTTTTTAGGGCAGTAGATTAAATTTATCTCCAAAACAGTCTCGTAGGTTATCAAACTCGCTACAACCTTTTACTAGCTCATCCAATGATGCCGCCATAAACTGTAGGCTGTCAATAAAACGCAACTTACCTAGCGTAACTGACATATACTTTTCAAAATTATTTGGAATGCATTTGATTACGTTATCGAGTTTTAAACGAGATTTTACGTTAGGATCACCAAAAGCTTCTACGATAATGTGGCTATCATATCCTCGAAAGTTGTGAAGAATAACTGGAATAAAATCTGGAGCATGAAATTTTAAATTGTACTGATCATGAGCCGCTCCACGATACTGTTCTGTTAGATGGCAATGGTCACGTACTTTCTTGTTATCAGGCGAGTCAAAAGCTTTTTCACAAATATAACAAAATTCCTCTTGCTCGTGATCAGATTCTTGTTGAGACGTCAGTTTTATCATTGGAGTTATTCTTTTTAAACGATTAAATATATTTTCAACTTCGCTAATTAACTGCTTGAGGAGCCAGACAGCTGGACTTTTACCGCGATATAATTTAATTGGTTTAGATAATCTCGAATCAACACAACAAACTATCTTATACGCTACTCCGCACGGAACATGGTTTTGAGTTTTCCTTGTACTCGATTGGTTAGGATTATTTTCTACGCCAAGTACAGGCTGAAGTAAGCATTCGAAATCAGCGTATATGACGAAAGGAATTTTTAGTTTGTGATGGTGATTGACAAACTGTAACACGCTATTTTCTTTGGACGGCATCGTTATTCGTTGTACGTCACTACAGTACTGCAAATGCTTTTGTAATATTTCGTCGTCCGTACAACCGTGTAAACAGCGATAACAGAAGAACGTTTTCTTCTTTCGTTTATTGTGCTGTTTGCCAACTAGTCCATTAAAGTTTTTAATCCAAACGTAATGATTTTTATAAAACAGTAAGTTTATTGTCGATTGTGAAGCTTTTTCTGAAATATATCTTGGATAGACGTTTTCTTTTTCGTCTAGTCCGAAAACGTTGATCGAAACATTATTTTGCTTTTCAAACCTTGGTATTTGATTTTCTGCCACTGGAAAGTCAATGCCTTTAAAATTTAATCTTGACACGTGACTAATATACTTGTCAACACGATCAGCGTGTTTTTCTGCTGGAAATAGCGCGGAAAGAATAGCCCACTGGAAACATCTGTTATCGAGGTTTTTGACGTTTACACAGCATTTTTTATTTTTTATTTTTGGTGGCAAATCAATATACGAACTACCGCGTAATACGTTATATTTTATTGTGTGAAATAAAATTTCCTCGATCATTTCAAACTTCCAACCCGAACCCAATTCGATAAATTCCTCTATCTTTTTCCAAATTTCTTGGTGTATTTCATTAGCTAGTGACAAAAGATCAGTCCCAATCAAAACACGCCTTGATTTTGCATTAATGTAAGGGTCTGCAATTTCCTTGTCAGTCGATCCCTCTGTCACAAGGAGCTTTGAAAATACAATATGATATTGCACCAATAGCCTTATGCTATTATGTTTTTCAAGTTCACGTTTTACAGTTGGCTCTAGCAGGTGGTAAAGATTTGTTGCAGTAAAATTTACTATTACGATCTGTTTACTGAACCGATAACTGTTGTCAAAACCTGTAAAGGCAGTCGCTATTTTTTCAGGTTCTCCCATAAGACTCTTCTTGGCTATATCTCGCAATTTCAGCATCGCTATACTATAGTGTAATATTATATGTTTAATTGATTGTTCGATCGATAACTCACCACGCGCTAGCTGAACAATCAATTAGAGATATAAAAAATCCTTATAATATAATGACACAAAATCTGACAAGCGCAAACGAGCAAGAGTATTATTACGTTCACCCTAAGTATAACCTATACGCTGGAAATGCATTAGATTCGGTGATACGTGTCCAGTACAAACATCCGATAGGTGAAGCAACGCCAGCGGGTTATAAGATCAGTGTCAAAGGTGATAATACCGAGAGAATTGAAATGTTTCGAAAAGATTTTATTTATACTTTGTTTTGCGATGATATTCCAGAAGGACAGCGAGTCTATCGAGTAAATGGCTCGATTACTGATGACAATATTGAAAACTTATCTTTACAAGATGAGTTTCAACGCCACCAAAAATTTGATTTATACGAAGCAAATGATAAGGGTATTATTAGACATGTAAAAACAAAAAAAGTATTAGGTAATTTGAGTAATATGGGGTATCTCATAGTAACTGTCAGAGGAACACTAGCCAATCAAGTTCATTATCAATCTCATCGTTTTGTTTACGAAACATTTAACGGCGTCATTCCAGATAATTTAGTTATCGACCATATTAACAAAATTAAAACTGATAATCGTTTAGAAAATTTAGATCTAGTTACACCAGAAGAAAACACCCGACGTGGATCTAATTCTGATGGATCTAATTTTAAAAATCCCAAAAGATCAGTTATTTCAGTAAATTTAGAAACTGAAGAAGAAATGAAATTTAAATCAATAACAGCTGCCGCAAAATATCATAAAATTAATTCTCGTGCAGTAAAATTTGTAGCTGATGGCATAACTAAAACAGCAATGTCAACATCCACATTTGATAGATTTAGTTTCAGATATGATGATTAATGATATTTCGTAATTCTGTCTTAGTAGGACAGCTATGTGCAAACGCTATAATATCATCTTTATCAAATTTCAGCGTCATTATTGCACTATCATTAAGTTTATTTTTTTCTGCTGCTGTTAGTAATATCCTATCATTTTCGCCAGGCATTACAATAACATCAACTGAATACGAACTATAACCCGACAGACATTTTCGAACTGCTTCGGCTAGTTCCTTGTAATTTAATATAACCTTTTGATGATATTTTACCTCTTTAGTCATATCTTATAACAATAAATTAGATAAAAGTATATTATAATATGAACTTGATGAAACGACTTGCTGAAATATATGCGGAAGATACAATCGCAGACAATGTTAAAATCACTAGCGATAAAGTCGCAGACAATGTTAAAATCACTAGCGATATAATAGACAAATCTTCTAGCTATAGCGAAGATGATATTTTATACAATAATAATGATGATGACGATGAAATAGTCGCTGTCGCTGACAGAAAAAATTACAGCAGACCAACAACTGGACGATATAATGTTAAGTATCACATTGCTAAAAAAATAATAAAATTTAATTTTACTGTTGCCGAACAACAAATATTTTGGCAGCTTATCAGACAATTTTTAAATCTAAAAATAACTGGCCAGCGAAGGAGTATAAAATACGATTTTATTTTTGCTAAGATATTTAATTTAATGCCAGTTGATAATGAAAGAAAATTACATTTAATTTCGTTATGTAAAACTATCAAATGTAAATCTGTGCTTGTGAAATACGAACAAATTTATAATAACGTTATTGGATCGACTTAGTTGGTACCCAGCTATTAAATTTCTCGCTATACCCACGCCACTTGACTAGACTTTTATTGCCTTTTCTCCTAATCACTTTTTCGATAACGAAAACATCTTGCTCAGTTTTCTGAAGTTCCTGCTCGTAAAAACTACCTATGATCGGTTCCCCTGCCAGATCTTTTAACGCGTATGTTACAGGTATTGTTAAAAGTACTTTACCAACTACAAACACTTCTTGAGTCCAGTTTGGAGTAAATCCTTTTTCAAATACTTTTTTCGTCAGAGAAATTCTAACTCGATCACCTACCTCAAATTTATGTCTGCGGTACATGTTTTCATTTGCTAATATCGGATTTTTAATTGCGTCGTTTGGCGATAGTTTAGTGGTTCAATGTTACGTGTTATTGTACTTGTCAACTATCTGCGGATCATCAATATACCTGTTTGTATTTTTAGCTGTCAGATATTTGTGTATTTTTTCGTTTAGAGTGCGATTAAATCTCTCTACTACGACACTTTCTCCCTCGTTCCCTGTAACATATTTTTTAATGTTATTTTGTTTCAAAAACTGCTCGAACATTTTATTGAAAAATTCTGCTCCGTGATCGGTCCAGATTTTATTTGGTTTTCTTTCTGTACTTGTTATTATTTGTTTTAACGCATCAGTTATCGACGTTCCTGTCTTGTCTAAAACTGGAACACTAAAAGCATATTTGCTAAAGATATCTATGACATTAAACAAGTATTTCTTATTATCATTAAACTGAGCAAGATTTGACACATCTACTAAATCTATCGCCCAGATATCATCAACGGCATTTGCGACAACTTTACGTCGCGTAAACTTTTTTTTTTAGGTTTGCGTAGTTCGGCTGCGAGATCGTCATACAATTCCTTTCCGAGTCCTAATTTATATTTTGTTCCAATAAAACCCTGTACCAGCCTTCTATCAGAACGTTCTCGTAGATTTGTCGGTTCCATATCACGAAGTTCGTCCAACATTACTTTATCACAATCCGATTTTGAGTTTTCATGATCACGATAACAGATATCGTGACGCATCGCTATTGCATCAACTTGATTGTAAGGTTCTTGTCCTGGCAGCGGATTATCATTTTCATCTAGTTGTTTGTCTAGCGGATTATAAGGTCCAGTATACCTATGGCCTGGCAATGTCCAGCCTCTTTTTGGTTTTAGCAATTTGCCAATAATTTTGTGAATGTCACGGCGATTGCATAATTGACAGTATGTGACGATTTTATCTTGTTCGATACAAAGATCTTTATCACAATTACAATTGCATTTCATTTTATTTTATTATGTTTCATAAGATTAATCGTCTACTAAATTAATCTCCCTGACAAAGTCAGGGCTGACAAAGTCAGGAGGGTATCCAGCTCCCGACGACTTCTTTAAAAACATACTTTTTCTTTTTCCACAGATTGCACAAATACTTTTCAACATCGTCCTGTTGTTTTTTGTTTTTTCTGTTGTTTCATTGATATTTTTTGTTTTAGTTTTACATTTGAGACAATATGTTGACATTATTATTATATTTGTAAGTTTAGATAAAATTTATTGCAAGCTTTAGATAGATTTATAAAAATTAACTGCAATCTCATCATTAGCGTGAGAAGGTTGCTTATCAAACTGCAAAATAAACTTTAAAAAATTAAATTTCCTGTCATTGTCAGGTGATTGGGACATTTGTTTAATAAACATTATACAATAATATCCGCAAGCAGAAGTTCCAACAGGTTGAAGTTGATTGGACGAATAATATATTTTTTTTATATTTTTTGTTTATATATTTTTTTTATTGCGTCGCTTGGAGGAAGTCCAAACGAGTCAAAATAATTGTTATTATAAACTGCTACCCAATGCGTGCCGGACCCGTCATTGAAATCTTGTATATTTATCACACACGAACCACCTGATGCGACATCTTTGGTGTCGAGTTCATCTTTGGAATAAACTCTGTGGAATTGTTTTTACTTGTTTTAGTTTATCAAGCATATCAAAGTTACTTAGCGGGGAGGCCGTGTTCCCGGCAATGTTAGTCATCGTCCTCCTATTCCTAGCAGATTTGGCAGTAGACTTCCCGCTAGTCCCGCTAAAAGTGGAGCTATTGGAAGAAATCCTCCTTGTTTCGTCTGCCGCCGTTTCGTTGTTTTCTTTTTTTCGACGATTTTGTTTTTCGTTGTGGCATTATATTTATCGGTCACATAAAATTAAGCTTTAAACTATTTTCTTTATACCACTGCCCTCAACTGCTTTTTTCGTTGCGCCTGATATTGCGCCAGACGCTGCTGCTAGTCCTAATGTACCTAACACCGGCAAAATTTTAGGTAATAACGTGCTGACCATCACTGATAATGCCGGACCAAAGAAACCACCTTGTTTTGACATCGCTGTTATTTGTGCGGCGCTTAAATTTAAAACAAAAGGTTTTTTACGATCGTACCTGTTTACTTGATTTTTTGTCAGCATTAATTTTGTTAAAATACCCTCGGAAATGTTAGGGTTGATTTTTAATAATACCTGTCTCTGCTTTGCAACGGCAGCTGCTAATTTTTTTAACTTGACCATCAGTCAAATATATTTCTTTTACAATATATTTTGTCATCTTATATAACGATTGCAGATTAAATTTGGACTGCCATTTTACCTCCAACGGAGTCTATCGTAACAAATCTGTCGCTGATCACTAACGCGTACACGTACAACTGCGCTGCTGGAACTGCTCCTAATGTCCAAGTAATTTCAATATCAGCTGTCGAGTCAACTGCTCGCTCGCTATGTTTACTAACATCAAAATAAAATATTGGATAAAGTGTACGAAACTCCTCTACTGATATCTGAGATCCATCTTCAACATCCTGATATTTTTGTACTGCGTCGAGTAGGTACATGTAAGGTCGAGTAATATTTTTATTAGCGTCATCTGCAAAATTGCATTCTATCGCTCGTTCTGGATATTGCTTCGAATTTAGTCTAGCATACATTCGTCTAACATCAGCGTTATCAAATATTGCATTATTTTGTTGTTGGTTACCACGTCGCGCTTGCTGTTGAAATACAACAAACAATTGTCTCGGCAGTTGTTCGCTTGATGTTGTTGTAACTCACCATGTGTAGTCGGTAGTATTTGGAACTGCTGTTTGATATATTTTATGTTGCTGAAAATAAATCTTGTTTGTATGTTTATCGAGTATACTGTTTAGTTCTGACATTTTAGTAACTGACGGCGTTATACGCGGCATCCACAAAGCAAGTTTGTTTATGATAAATTGTACATCAGCTCCGCCTGACCTAAACAAGCAGTCGTTTTGTTCTGCTCGATCTAAAATAAGTGTATGTTTAACTCCACGAAATACTTTATCGTAATCGCGACAAAAGCCAAATATTGTACTTAACGGAAGCATCATTGTAATTTGACGTGATCCTGCTGCAAGTGCCTTTCTTTTATCAAAACCTTCATTGTAACGTGCACTTTTAAAACCTGTTATATTAGCGTTAACTAAAGCTAACATTGCAGTACCGTCTGCATCTGCTGCTGGTGTGGTTATACCAAGATTATTGCAAGCTGCAGTAAGTGAGACTCTTGTGGCGTCTGCATCAGCGGCAGCAGCTGGTGCGGCTATACCGAGGGCAGTAGCATAAGCAATAAGAAAATCTTTTACATTTGCGGCACTCGCAGCAGCATTAACTCCAGCTGCAACTGCTACCCTTGGAATAAATTCTCTAGATGCCGCATTTCCAATTCCAGTATCTTTAAACCACCACATCATGTTCGTTGCAGTTGATCTGGAGTAATCGTCAGAAAACGAACTAATATTTAAGATTGTACTTGCAACTTGTAAGTGACTTGAAATATCTTCTACAGTTTGATTAGCTAGTTGATATCGAGCACTTTTGAATAAACACCAGCCGTTATTTATAAGAGCTACTTCTGTTCCAGCTGCAATTGCAACAGGTGGATTGGCCACCGTCATAATCTGACCGCGAACTTCTAACATTGCCTTATGTGGCAGTAGAAATACATCTTCATCTCGAGTATTAAATGTTCTAATACCAGTTTTATTTGGTTCATTAGAATTTTTGTCGAGATACTCAAAGTACTCAAATTCTGTTACAGTGTCATCGGTGTCATAAGTTTCTGCTAAATCGAGATCATTTTTAACAGACATTTTTTATTTATTAGATTATATAAAATTTTATTGCGGCGCCGTTACTTTAGATATTAATTTTTGTATAATCTGCTCGCCTTTCGGTGATAAAAGTTTTTTCGTTGTTGTTATCATAGCACGTTGAGTTTCTTTTGTTGGAGCGATTTCTGAAATAGCTTGTTTTATCTCAGATGTAGATGGTGTGCCTTTTATTTTATCAGCTATTTTTTGTCCTACCGCAGTTCCAGCGGCAGATGCGGCTCCAGTTGCAAAATCTTTACCTGCGTCAAGTGCAATTGGTGCAACTTTACGCGCGGTTCCCGGAACATTTTCAATAACTTTAGTAAATATATTTCCAAAAAATCCTCCTACTATTTTTCTTCGATAAATTTTTTTTCTCTGTTTCATTATATCTGAGGTTGTATAATTTTTATTGTCAATCACGAAGTCGATAGCGAAGCTATTGCGCACGTAAGTGTAAATAATAAGTAACAACCTCGTTGTTCAGATCCAACTGTCGTCCGGATTGATCTGTTAATTGCATTGTTATACTTGTTATTTGATTTTCAACATTTAACGGATAATATATAATATGACGCGGAGTAATTTGCATGAGAGAACCTCGTGGAACATCCCGCGAGAAACTATAAATCGTTTGTCCTTTACTGCCCTGGGCTGAGTAAGATCCAGAAGCAATAGAGCAATTTATTAATATTGTATTTACGTCAGTTATATTTACCGGCAGTTCACCGTCATACGTAATAGGTTCATTAGGATCTAAATAATACGCTTTATGTTCAAATCCTATCAGTGGTGCGATACTTCTCGGTGATATAAAACTAACTGACATAATTTTTTTTGTCATTCTAGCTCGTAACGTGTTATAATTTGCTGCTAACTCGAAATTATCAGGTTCCATCTTCTCTTTTTGCATAAGCTCTTTTATCGTCTTATTTAGATCATTGATATTATAAGCTCCTTGTGGAATTTTAAATGTTTTCCATTGCGTGTCTCTTATTGAAATAATTGCAATCTTATCATTGACACCAGTTTTTACGTTAGCCATAGCATTCCAGCAAGTACAAGAAATTAATCCAATTTCATACTGTTTCTCAGTATCAAGTTGTATTGGCGGAATATAATTTACTGAAAAATTTGCGCTATCTTTTGCGGTTGTACTAGAGTCTAGCAATAATGTTGTTGACATTGTTATTTATTATATTTGTATAAAATTGATATTTACAACATTAATATTTATAAAATTAAGTCGCCGCGATTAAGTCGCGGTGTAAAGTTTCATACTCGTCAGATGTTAATAAATTTTCCGATCTTAGATGATCAAGTATATCAATAATTTCATTATCAATTTCAACACTAACATTCTCAGCTTCTTTTGATGATATTAATAGCATTAATCTACCTATCATTTCGGCGGTTGATGTAAATATTTTTACACCAGTTCCAGCTTTTACTCCTGCAGCTGTCTTTAACCTTTTATCAAGTTCATCATAATCATCAACCAGCCGACTTAATTCAGTTTGTCTTTCAATAGGATCTTTTATGTCCTTTGAGACAACTTTATCAGCTTTCATACGTACTTGATCTATTTCTTTTGCCTCACTACTCAAACCACTAGAGGGATGACCACGATATATGTTATTTTTTATATTACGAATAGCTTTGATATAAAGATCAGCGATAATCCAGTGTCGGTATTGTCTGGCACTGTCGCGGTAGTTTTCATTTTCCAGTTTTACATCGTCTAAATGTTTCTTACTTTCTTCTTTAATTTTTTCTAGCTCTCTAATTTTTTCTTCAGCGTTGTATTCAATTCTTTTAATATCTCGTACTCTCACATTTTTAAAATTGTATTTTTCGTTAAACGATTCGTACTCGTAATTTCTTATTTCATTATTTATATTCTCTAGAGCATCTTTAAAATTTATCTCGTCTTGGATATCTAGTCCATGTTCTTTTCTAAATGCTTCTTTTCTAGCTTTTTCTTCCTCATACATCTCCTCCAACATTATTTGAACTTTACTTTTTGGTATTTCAATTTTTTCCTTCATCTCGTCTAACATTCTTCCAATCGGATCAACTGATACTCTTTCTGATAATCTTGTTCAAGTAAAAGTGGATTATTTAATAGCAGTCTTAGTTCAGCTTGTCTAGCAGCAGGATCAGCAATATGTTTTACAAGTTCTCTAGCTAACTTTAACTTTTCTTCATCAGATCTTCTAATAATTTTTGCAGCAGCTGCTTCTTCTTGTTCCTTAACAAGCCCGACTAAACCTTTTTCTTGAAGTTGTTTAACTTCTTCGTCTGACAGTGTCCTAGTTTCAGGTTGTTTTCCAAGTAGTGCTTCAGTAACTGGTTTGAGAATCGTAGCTGTTGTTTCTGCGGCAGTTATTTGTCCACGTCGTGCTTGCTGTACTTTTTGCTTAAATGCTGCTTGAGATTGAGCAAGTTTTTTCAGATCTTCTATATGTTTTCTATATTTTGCTCGTTTGTCCATAATTATTATATATAAATTTCATAAAATTTTAAGAAGTGGAAAACACATTACTGCAAGTAAATGTCAATACAACAGCGAAACATTTTAGTTGGATCATTTGCAAGTTTATTAAATAAGAAAAAGTTATATTTATCCTTTGTAGCTCTATGATATAAGTCGATAAATTTATCTTTTGTTACATCACCGCATTGCTCGTTCGCGATATTTCTAACGTCAACATTATCCAGTCCCGGAAATAATATAAAACAACCAGTATTTCGCCGAATAAATCTATCAACATTATAAAAACCTTGAGCTAAATAAACAGAATTACATTTCTTATTACGTGACAGTGAAAAATACGATCTTATTTTGTTCATCTCCGTATTATTTAGCGGAATATCGTCAAAAACTACTATCTTATGTTCATCCGAGTCAAGTTGATTAACTGGAATAAGATCATCTTGTTGTCTGATTATAAAAAAATCTTCACCAGCCTCAAGATCATCACGAAGTTTGTCATTATATTTGCTTAGTAGCTCGTACTTATCTTGCTGCGGATTAATTGTATAAATATAAACTCGATCGTAGTTAAAATTATCGCCGAGAAGTAAGTTCATAAGCAGATTTGTTTTTCCAGATCCAGTTCGCCCAACAATAAGATAATGACAATCTGGAAGTTCATTATTATGTTTATGTTTCACCAACCGCTCTGTATCAAAGTTTAATATCGTCGCCATTGTTGTTATATAATTTTATGTAATATTAACCTAACTAATGTTGACAATTTTATGTAGGACAATAAATAATGAGCTACTATACAAAATTTGGAACATTAACAGGAGATTTATTGACTGAAGGTTATCAAGGTGACTTATCCAAGTACGCAACTCTTGATCAGTTAAGAAATGAGATTGATAATTTATTAAATGTCACAAGTGTGGATCAAAATGAAGTTGTTATTTTCCAGGATAAACAAGGACGATTAAAGACGAGTAACGTACAACTGTCAAATGTACTTGTACGAATTCCCACCGCGGTTGTTAATAATATTGTTACTTTTACTAATTAAGGTAAGATAGAAGATTCCGGTAACTCGATTAACGATTATGTCAAAAAAGCTGGTGATTCATTCACGGGTGTCATTATTATGAATCAAAATAAAATTATAGACCTTGGAAATCCAGCCGTAGATACAGACGCTGTAACAAAGAAATATGTCGACGATCAAGAATCTAAATACGTATTGGCCAACGGTGGTAAAATGCGTGCATTTCTCAACATGAACAATAACGGCATTAATAATCTTAGAACACCAGAATCTGATTTTGATGCTGCAACGAAAAAGTATGTTGATGATAAGGAAATTCCAATAACAACATCATTAAAAACAATCGGTGATGAAATGACTACACTCAGTGCTACTTTTTCTAGACATGTAGAACGTTCTTAAATTTTCGTAGAAATATAAACAAGCCTTTGAAAGATTTTTTGGGGAACAACCAACCGTTGACATAAAACTAGCTGACATTAACACGAAACTCAACGACATTGTCAGTGGAATACCTAATATTGTTCAAAAAACTAATCTGATTAAAATTCCACACAGACAAATTAAAAATATTGTGTACACAGTAGCATCAGGATCATCAACATGGACACCGGAAAATAACACTATCAAACATACCGCAGAAGTCACTGGTGTTTACAGGCTGTCCGTGTTTAGTGGTGCAAAATTTAATATATTTACCACGTATCTGTGGCGTCATTCGATCGATGCTTTCTCTGGAGTTGTATCTATAGTGTTAAATAAAGATACCGAAGAAACATTTATGCTGGAAGCAGATGATCAAACAATAACCGCAGCGTCTTACTGGTGGTGTCTGGAATTTGTAGCTGAAACACCGCAATTAACTACTTAATCAAACCTGGGGACTATGTAAATAAATATTATAATGAAAGAAAGTATAGTTGATTTCAATCATGTTTCAGAAGAAATTCCAAAACAAGATGTTGACGCGCTAATGCAATATTACAAATTTTATCATTAAAAAAAACTTTGGTGTGTGAAAAAATGTTATAAGTATTATAACAAAATACTTCGGATAATATCATATTTACCACTGCTGATGACCAGCTCTGGTATAATTTCAAGTGGAGCATCATTAAATCCGTTTTTGCTAATAATATCGGGGGTTGGTGTTTCTCTTGGAACAGCGTGTAAAAAGATAGAACCTCGACTCGCGACTAAAAAAAATAGTTGCCAAACGGCTAGTATCACCTATAAAAAATTACTTGATCAGATACGATCTTACTTGCGGGGTATAAAATATGATATGGACGATTTGATACGTGAGTTTCGTATTATTGACAGTATGTTAACAGATATTCTACCAATGAGAGTCAGCAAGTATGAAAATGATTATCAAAAAAAGTATGATAATGATAGGGTATGAAATCTTATTTAAAAATATATGAAAAACGTCACTTACCTGATTTCGCCCGGTGAAGATGTCGTCTCTCCTGAAAGTGCTTATAACTGCTTTATATACTTGCGTGGACGTTTTCTGGAATGTTCTGAAAAATCTCAACGTTTTATTTCGCTGACACATTTACACGTTTTAGCTCTCTGATGTTTTGCGTGGGCGTTTTTCTAGAATGTTCAGAAAAATCTACATGTTTTATCTTGCTGACACATCTCAACGTTTTACATGTTTTATGTTTTGCGTGACGTTGTTTGTATGACTAAAACATATATAAGAATTGGTTGATGCAGAGTATTGATTTTCAGACTGCGTACATGAGACAACATCTAAGGCTTGGCTGATATAGCGTATTGATGAGGCAACATCTGTTACAATCAGATAACAGAATAACTGAAAATTATTTTTGTTTTCCCCCGATTTTATCGGGCTGTGAAAGGGATTTAGATAGGAAGGCTGGGGATGGGAGTAGTAAGGGGAAAGGGCTGTGTTCTAGCCCAAAGACCCTAGGGGTGTGTGTGGGGGTGTGTGTGGGGGTGTGTGTGGAGAGGGTCTTTGGGCTAGAATCTGCCTTTCCCCTTACTACTGAAGGGGTCCGAGGCGTGAGTGTGGTACCAAGCATAGTAAGCTTCTTGTTGTTCGGTGCGCATGTTTACGGGGTCGTAGTAGTTAGCCTCAGGAAAATGGGGTAGAACGATGTGTTGATTGGCTTCGATATTGAATAAGTGCTAAAAAATACCCTTTGGCCATTTCTGTCATTCCAAACGTTTTAGGCATTCGACTCAAAGGCATGGCCAAGTAACTCATCGAATCTTTAAACTGCACTTGGCCCACTTGCATGGAAATGATTTTGGCTCCGTTCAAAATTACTTTCGGACGTTCGGTACTTTGTTCCGTATAGTATCTGAGAAAAAACTGTCCATCGTATCCCGAGAAATTGTGAGCCATCGCCGTGGCATGGCGATGGCAGTCTCCGTGATGTTCGATGTCCTCCTGGCTCCACGTCTCGTCGATGGGGTCTAAGATCCATTGGGCGAAATCGGCCAACGTGTTCGGTCCCCGAAAGATTTTTTCACGTCCTCCAGGAATCTTGCTACAGTGAGGGCAATGACTAAAGATAGGCTCTTGCATGCACTTCTCGCACGTTTGAGGAGCCACGCAGAAATTAGGAATGTGAATACAGGTCTCTTGCATGCATTCGAAATCGAAAAAAGATGAAATTATCTTTCTTCTGGTCATCTTGATGTTTGGAATGGTATTTTTGAATGAAGCATTCGTGTTGCAAGTCCACGATTTGGTGACAAATGTGACATCGTTTCTTTCCTGAACATACGTGAGCCTTGATATTATTGGTACCTATCACTTGTCCACAAGTAGGGTACAATCTCAGGAGTTGATAAGCGCGTTTCTGCTGTGAACCTTGCGTCTTCAGATGTTGTTGGTAACAGGTAGGGCTAACAAAAGTGCGCTGACAAGAAGGGCAATGCACTTGTGCACAGGGTTTAGAGGCCAAACATCTCTCACATTTCGATCCGCAATGCTTGTATTGCTCTCGATTGTTATAGCCATAGACACATGTCTCACAGTAAAAGAGGTCCGGGCACTTCTTGAGGGTATACTTTCAAGGTAAGACGTCTTGCAATTTGTACATTTCAGGAATGCCACAGGGCGTGTCTTTGGATATTCCTGCTTGCTGTAACAGGAGGTCTGCTTCTCTTCGTTGTTTGGCTCGGTTAGATTTTTGAATAGTTTGCCAGGCTCTTTTCCATTCTGCCGTGTCGTTCTTGTCAGCATACGTTCGTCCCACCACGATGGCTCGGGCTAAACACATCTGGTCTTGAGTGTTGTTAATTTGAACGATGCTGAGCTTGATGCTGCGAAACTCGTCTACCAAAAACACCTTTTTGCGTTGTCCGGTCCCTTGGGGAAGCAACAGTGGGTCATGTACAGTTTCGATTTCCGTCGGTGAAGTGAAAATTGTCGTTGGATTGTTGCACGTGTTGAATCTTGTCGGTGACTTTGGGAGGTGTCAGTTCTGCCGGGCTGCTAAACTCGATCCAAACGGGTGATTTCAAACTGTCGTGAGTCTCAAGCGATCGTCTTCCTTGGCTTCACATTGCCGTTTCAGTGTGGTTAACAAAGAATCCCACACATCGGTGATGAACCCCTCAGCTTTCTTCAGCGGTACGTTGGACTTGAAATCTTTAAACTTCACCGTGTACGTGTAGGCCGTGGTTCTAAATTTTCTAAAGGAGCGTTTGTCCGTTTCTCGAATGTGGTAGTACTTTTCAGGGTTTAATAGTGGTGATGGACTTTGGTTTGGTGTAGATTCTCTGGGTCTGGATTCTGGCTCACTCATATCATCTTCGAAATCTCTGGCATGGATCTGAGCCAATACTTCATCTACAGTGCGAGGCGATAAGCCACGTTTCTGTCTCTTTCTTCTCCTTTCTCCACGAAATGATGCGATCGTTTCATCTTGATTGCAGAAAGTCAGATGACTACATTTTAAACGCCATGGACCCCTTTATATTCATGTCAGGCCAGTGTATATATAAAGGGTCAGCGTCTTCCATCCCAGTATTCATTTCACTCTCAAACCTATCAGAACGATGGAAGAGCCAACACATATCGAACTTCTGATCAGATCTTTGCGAGGTGTCATACGAAAGTTTTCTTCAGACAAGCCGGGGGACTACTCCCCCTCCTTTCGAGATAAAAGTCAAGATACTTGCTATATCTGTCAGAAGAAATGGGAATTGGGCTACAGAATGTCCAGAGCGTCCAAAAAAGCAAGACCAGCGTCAAAAGAGACAAAAGTTAAGATACCTGTAATTATTGTAAAGAGAAAAGACATTGGTCTTCAGACTGCCCTAAGAATCAACAGGAGCAGGAGGTAGAGAGGGGTTCCGGACAGGAAGAAGAAGAGGTGCCCTCGGCGAAGGGAGAACCGCGACACGTCCATAAAGAGAAGAAAAGAAGACTAGGAGAAAGTGAGGATGAAGAGGAAGAGAAAAATGTAAAAGTGAAGAAATTCAAAAAACAGAGAGAGAGAGAGAGAGAGAGAGAGAGAGAGAGAGACACACAGAAGTCTATGAACTTTTTAAAGTGTTGTGTGGTGACATTGGATGTAAAGTATAGACCAGAAAGAAAAACGTGTTTGCTGGTTTTGATTTTTTTAGAATGATAAAGATCTACACTCACGCACTCACACACGTACATCATAGAGTAAAAAAGGGATTTTGAGTTTCAATTGATTTTGTCAAAATTAATAATATCTCTTTTCGAAAGAAGCGGATGGCCCTAAAAAGGACCGTTGGGTGTTTGTGTTTTTAGAAAAAACAAACAAACTCAGGAACGAGAAGCAATCAGCTTTAACTGCCTTATCCCTTTGCCATGGCGAAGGTCTACTTTTGGACCTGCTCCTGTCAATGATTTGATAGAAATCACTAGGGCTGGTATCTGAGGCGTAGTAACAGGATTGGGCTGTTTGGCTCGGGAAGGTCTTTTTCTCTTGTGTCGTTATAAACTAGTCTGATACATTTGTTTCAGGCTCCTTAACTCTGCCAAAATGTCTAAGAGTACCATCACCGTTTGACTTTCACTGTCCTCCTTTTCTCCTAGATCTTGTTTCTTCTCTGCTGTTTCTTCTTCCTGTCATTTCCTTCTTGCATCTTCTTCTTCTCGCTGTTGCTGTTGAAGGTGAGAAGCTTGTTCTGCTTCTTTATGTTGCTGTAAAAATTTCTCCAATTCTTCTTTCTGTCTCTATTTAAAATGCTCGACGTGTATTAAAGAAGGAGAAGGTGGCGAAGTTGCAGGTACCGGAACAAATTCTTGCGAAGAGAAAATCCACTAAATCCCAATTAAAATCGACCTCTTCTGGAAGTAGACCCGTGCTGGCCTTGGTAGCCGCTGCTATACCATCGCTTCTCTTCTCCACGGCTGGTGCACCCCAATTCATCGTCTTCTTAGTTTCCGTCATGTTTCAAAACAATGTCGCATCGATTCACTGCGCACAGACGCTAGCGCATCTATATAGGGAATGTGACGTCACAAGCAGCTCTCTTCGGATTGGAAGACAGATTCCACCCTGTGACTGAATTTTGTAACGCGTATTAGGATTGGTAAAAGAACTCAATCCCTTTCGATCCGCTCTTCCACAATAAATAACCGCAGTTCACTTCATTCCCTTCACCTGTTCTCGTCACAAGATGTAGACAAACGTAGAATCATCTACTCTCCTCGATGCTGTTCCGCACGAACTTACCCATGTATGTTAAATCATGATGGGCAATCATCAAGATCACCGGTACGACTGTTTGGAGACGAAGGATCTATGTGGAGAGACAAGGTTGTCTGAAGAGAGTCCTCATCTACGGTCCAGAAGTCAGACGAAGTTTGAGGAAGAGAAGAAGATCAGTGAGATGCCCTCTATGTTAACGGAATAATGTTTACAAAAAACCAAAGGTCCTTTCAGGGCCACTCATATGCCTCGAAAAGATTTGCTCTCTTGCCTAAACAAAACACAAAACCCCACCTATGTTTCACTTTCCCTTGTCCATATATAGACCCAACCTTTTGTCTGTATACATCTTGTCCGTCTATAGGCCCAACCTTTTGTCCGTATAAATTTTGTTCGTATATCCCCCCAGGGGGTCTTGTAATGTTAATTCCCATTGTCCGTATATCGCCCCCCCCCCCTTTCACCACTGTTGTGAGATCTTTCACCAGCTGATATACCATTTTGCTGTAATTTCTACTCAGACTGTCTTCGATTTTGCAGAATTGTCTTTCTATTCACGATTTCTTTGCCTTTTTCATGCTTTTCCTGATCATGTTGTTTATCTCTCTGTATTTTCTAGCTCCTTCATGATCTTTTTATCCCCTTTTCAGTTCTCTTCTTTTGTCACATAGTTCAAGGACATCTGTTGTGACCCAAGGTTTCTTTGTTCGACGATATTTGCCAATGATCTCGCTAGCTGTGCTAGTCACAGCTGTTTTGAATGTGGTTGTTAAGGACTCTAGGTCGTTGTCTTGGCAATCCAGGGTTATCACACGTGCAAATTTACAACCTATCATTGCTTGGAAGGCATCTGCGACTTTTGGAGCCTTAAAATTTTCAAGGTCAAGTTTGATTCTTGGTTGGTTAGGCTTTTTGATCATATTCAGGTGGAGGCGAAACGTTGTCATTAATAAATCACGGTCACTTCCAATATCTGCTCCTGGGAAACTTCGTGTTCTGGCGATATGCAGTCCTGTGCGGAATCGTTTTTTTTCTTTTTTTCACCAAGATGTAGTCATTCTGGTTGTGATGTTTTCCATATGGACTGTGCCAGGTCTACCTTCTAGTTGCTTTGTGAGGGCCGAACGTGTTGGCTAGCACTATATTGTTGTAGGCGGCAAACTCCAAGAGCCTGAGTCCTCGTTCGTTTGTTTCTGCATTACAGATGGGTCCACAGGTGCTTTGCCAGTTTGTCTGTGAATCAACTCCCACCTTTGCATTCCAGTCTCCTTGTACAAACAGAATGTCCTTCTTGGGTGAGTTGTCAGTGACATCTTGCGGTTGGTTATAAAAGTCTATAGTTCGTATTCATCATAGTTAGATGAGGGTGCATAGGCCTGTATGATTGTGATGTTGAAGGGTTTCGCCCTCAGGCGGATGGTAATCAGCCTGCTTGAGACTGGGCAGAAAGCCATAATGCTGTTCACAATGCTTTTGTGGACAAGAAATCCAATACCATGATTGTGTTTGTTCCCTCTTCCGCTGAAGCAGAGCTTATGCCCGTCATCTGTTATTATTTCGCCAAAGTTTCTCCAGCGCACTTCGCAGAGACCAAGAATGTTCAAGTTGTACCTCTCCAACTCATGTGTAAGTTCTTTCAACTTTCCCACAGCCCTCAGTGTTCTAACATTCCATGTACCAATGATGATGTTGTCTCTTCCACGGATCTTGGTAGTGGGGGCACCAGTAGCATGCTAGTCACCTCCGTCCTGGTGTGAAGCGGAATGCGCGGTAATTGTTGACCCAGGTTGCGACCGATCCAGTATGGAAGAATTGTTAGTTGTCTTCATGTCGTGTGTCATGTGCAAGATACAGCCTGGCGGCGCCCATCCCTCTCCAGACTGGATGACCACAGCTGAAATCTACTGATATAATGTGGCATCTTGGAGTCCTTCCGCCCTGGCCGTTGACGTCATCAAGGAAGACTTCCGCCCAGTGATGCTATGCTATCATCGCACTATTTTAACCATAGCTGGGAAACCACTGGGGGTGGGATCGTCTTATACTATCCCGTGCGGATCCAATGGATTTGTACCATAGCCCACTGTACCACTACACCTTTACAGACATACGATATTCTTTTCTAGAGATGCTCCGCCATTCATTTTCAAATTAGCATAGGGCCAAATCAGTGACTGTATCTACCCAACATATTTTAATGGCCTATTTACATGATCATTTGGTATAGTTAAAATTGAATGTACAATTAGAATGTTTTATCCTTCCTTTTCAACATTCATGCAAGCTTTGTTTTGTTTATAATCATTTTAGGCAAATCTGTGAAAGAGGTTTCTTTGAGACGTTGATATCTATCTACGTGCAGTGTCGTATATTCAATCTTGTCGAGTATCTACCTTGTGGTATCACTTAATTGCAAGAGAGAGATTCAGGCTTGTTTAAACACATGTATTTGCCGTGCGCAACCGGAGATCGGTCAAAGGATATCCCATTATTTCTCTGTTATTTTCTTTCATTATATTTCGTTATACTTGACTTTTATTCTGTTCAAGAACGATACCTAGTTACACCCGTAATCTAAACGAATGCTCATTTCAAAGCCTTTTCAGTAATGACATTTTTCAACAGCTGCCCTTCTCTCCTCCTCCATCGTATTTACCGACACACCCTTTTTCATCTTAGCCATACACTTTATATGTCCACACATTTCTATGCGAGTCGGATAAAGGTCACATAAATACAAGAAGAGTTTATATCAGTTTGGCAAGTACCTTTCTTTGTTTGAAAATGACGCTGCTTAGCAAGATGTTCACATATGCACAACAGCCTCCATAGGGCAATCAATCAATTTAAAGAATAACTTCTCATTCACAATGAAAGCAATAGTTTGTCCTGCCGGTTCCAAGAGGGTTTCAAATTTCGACTGATAGTTTCATAAAATTTGATAAGGCAGAATCAATTCTTCATGTTTGCAAACATCAAAGTTGACAAACAAAATATTTTTTGACATAGGTTGCAAACTTTAATCAATTATTTCTTTTGAAAAAAAAAACCCTACTGATGCAACGACGAAAAGCAGAAGGTACCTCCTCAGATTTGTATATTTAACCGAATACGTTGTAATAAAAAAAAAAGATGTACGGTACAGGAAAAAATGACACCATTTTGCTGTGTAAAATGGTATCGTCAGTGCATATATGTATTATTTATAGACAATCGAGTAAATTGTAATCTGAAACAATGACAGCTCGTTTGAAATCAACTTGCGTAAAGGTCGTGGGCCTGTCCTAAGCGGAATTGCCACTTCAGAAGAATAGATGAAAGAAAAAGTCGCAATGTAATTTTCGAAACATAGAAATGTGGCTAAAATACCTCTAGTAGATAAATTTAAAAATGATTTAACGATGTCTAAATACCTTTGAGCATCAAATCCGCAATGCAGCACTGTGGACAGAGTACCTACAAAGAATACTCTGTGAATTTAAAACAAACAGACAAATCCAAGTTGCAAAGAGGGCTAAAAAGTTTGATTTTATAGAGAATTTGCTTTTTTCTGTTGGATATTTTGAATGAACTTAATATTGTCTCTGTTGATTCGGTATAATTCTTATTTCCTGCCCTTCGGTTACTTGAATTAGTAGTATTCAAATGCTATTTTTTTTTGTTGGTCTTTTCAGCTTTGCAACTGAAATGGAAAGTTTGTGAGAGGTTCTGAAAATAGATATACTAGTAGACAAATATGCCCTATATAACCAGCAATTGTACTGATCAAGAATGAGAACTTAATTGTGCATAAAATTGATGCAGCTCACCCAACAGTTTATTTCAGTGTGTGTGTGTGTGTGTGTGTGTGTGTGTGTGTGTGTGTGATTGATTGATTTGGATTTTTAACGTAGCTTTAAAAAATTTTCAGTCATATCGTTAGGATGTCTGCAGTGTGGCAGTTTATAGTGATATCTAGCACTGGGTATCATGCCGCAGACATGTAGCCTGATGTCCCACCCAGTTTCATTATCCTGACACCAGGCCGACAAGTCCTAACACTAACCTCTTAATGCTGAGCGCCAAGCGATGCAGCTGTTAGTACCATTTTCATAAGTCTTTGGTATGGCTCGACTGGGATTCGAACCCGCGACCTCCCGCATCCGAGGCGGACTCTCTAACCACTAGGCCACCGGAGCGATCGTTTATTGCAGATGAAAAATAATTAAAATGTTTGTTGAATGAAAGGACATGCTCTTTTAAATTTAATGCTGATTAGGGCAGTTAGGGTCCATTAATGATTAGGGCTATAATTTAAAAATCTGGAAACAGGAAATGCTAATATGAAATAAGTAAAACACGTTTCCGTTCAATCCCTTTTAAACTTGGTGGACAAAACGTCGAAAGCGACTCTCGTTACATGGTAATAGTAGTATACATAGATGAGGTTCCTAATCCCAGAGACCCCCTACCCCCAAAACTTTATACGTTAAAATTTTTGTCAGCATCCTTTTTTAGCTTAAAATGATGACTTTCATATTTCTGACAAAATATGTTTTGTCCAGGGTAGGGAGTCTCTGGGATTAGGAACAACTCATCTATGTATACTACTATTACAGCCCCTACACTTATTAGCTAAAAAAAATAATGTTACTATTTTTATAGTTTAGACAAAACTTCATATTAAACAACAAAATATTATATATAATGAATCACTATAATCCAATCCAACATGTTGGATTTGATCTGACAAACAAATTTTGTAAGAGATTTAATTCAATCAAATCAGCCTCAAGCTATACTGGTATAAGACCTAAAATAATAAGCGATTGTATTAAAAATGTTGGTTACCATATATCACCAAAATATGGATCAATATGGTTATTCGCGACTGAAAATGATATGAGAATAGTAGGCTGGGCAGATGATTTGATGACATTTATTGACAATATGGTTGATATTTTATTTGATAATGTTATTTCAAAAGCTGTACAAAATTAAACATCTACTGTTGTAACCCATATTTTATGATAATCTTTTTCATATCTGCTGACTCTCATTGGCAGAATATCTGTTAACATACTGTCAATAATACGGAACTCGCGTATTAAATCATCCATATCATATTTTATACCACGCAAATAAGATCGTATCTGATCAAGTAATTTTTTATAGGTGATACTTGCTGTTTTACAAGCATTTTTTTTAGTTGCAAGACGAGGCTCAATTTTTTTACATGCTGTTGCAAGAGAAACACCGACACCAGATATTATTAACAAAAACGGATTTAATGATGCGCCACTTGAAATTATACCAGAGCTAGTCATTAACAATGGCAAATATGATATCACTCGAAGTATTCTGTTATAGTATTTGTAACATTTTTTCACGCACCAAAGTTTTTTTTTTTTTTATGATAATATCTGTAATATTGCATTTGAGCGTCCACATCTTGTTTTGGAATTTTTTCTGAAATATGATTAAAATCAACTATACTTTTTTTCATTATATAATATTTGTTTACAGATTTTATACAGTAGTGCCAGTCCCTGGGTTTGATTTATTATAATTAACTTAGTCGAGGTGTTTCAGCGACAAATTCCAGACACCACCAGTAAGACGTTGCGGTTACAAATTTTTTATCAGATGGTGCCAGTAGAAATATTTCTTCGGCATTTTTATTTAATATAATAGATACAGTTCCAGAAAAACTATCGACTGAATGACGCCATAGATATGTGGTAAATATACTAAATTTTGCACCGCTAAATATGGACAGCCTATATACACCAGTGACTTCTGCGGTATGTTTGATATTATTAGTGTTATTTTGCGGTGTCCATGTTGCTGATCCTGATGCTACTGTGTATACCACATTGATGATCTGCTTGTGAGGAATTTTAATCAGATTCGTTTTTTCAATGATATTAGGAATTCCGCTAACAATATCGTTTAGTTTTATGTTAATTTCAGCAAGTTTAATATCTACAACCGCTGGATTTCCAAAAAATTCATTAATAGATTTGTTTATATTTCTACGAAAATTCAAGAATGTTTGTATGTGATTGGAAAAATCAGTTCTAAATGCGTTAATTCCATCGTTTATTAGAATATTAATATCGTCGACGTATTTTTTTTGTTACAGCGTCAAAATCTAATTCTGGTGTTCTGAGATTATTAATACCATTATTATTCATATTGAAAAATGCACGCATTATACCACCGGTGACTAACATATACTTAGATTCTTGATCATCAACGTATTTTTTTGTTGCTGCGTCTAATTCTGCAGCTGGGTCTCCAAGGTATGTAATTTTATTCTTGTTCATGATAATAATACCTGTAACTATCTCACCGATTTTATCAAGTTTGTTATCATCAACATATTTCAACTGCAAATAACTTACCGCTTGAGTTTGATTTAAGTTTGCTGGTGGATACCTGGTCTCCAAATTTATAATTTTTTTTCCTGACATATCTAAGTTACCGTTTAAAGTTCCACCAGATTTATCTAGTTTATTACTGTCGACTAATTTAAGTTGTGCATAACTAACAGCTTGTGTATTAACGACATTTATTGGTGGATAATCTGTTTCTAAATCTAGTACTCGTTGATTTGACATAAACAGGTTTCCCTTCATTGTGTCGCCGGATTTTTTTAGATAGCCTGATAAATCAACCTTACCGTCTGTTATTGTTGTACTTTCAGCCGATGAATCTCCTACTAATGTTCCAAATTTTGTATAATAGCTCATTATTTATTTATAGTCTGACAATTTTTTTATATAACATAAAATTGTATAACAATAATGGCAAAATCATCGATATTAAATTTTGATACAGAGCGGTTGGTGAAAAATAAACATAACAATGAACTTCCAGATTGTCATTATCTTATTGTTGGAAGAACTTGATCGGGGAAAACAAACTTGCTTATGAATTTACTTCTCGGAGATAATTTTAATTACGATCGCGTTTATATTTACACAATTAATCCACAACAGGATAAGTACGAGCTACTTAACAATTATAATGACAAACTTCGTGATGATCTTGAGGCTGGCGAAGATTTTTTTATTATCAAACAACCAGAAGAACTTGTCCCAGTTAATCAACTTGATTCGTCCGAACACCAGATAGTTGTTTTTGATGATATTCCGCTAAACAATGAAGAAATGAATAAAATAAGATCATATTTTTCACTATCACGTAATAAAAAATGTAATTCTATTTATCTTGCCCAAGGTTTTTATAATGTTGACAGATTTATTAGGCGAAATACTGGTTGTTTTATATTATTTCCAGGACTTGACAATGTTGATGTTAGAAATATCGCGAACGAGCAATGTGGCGATGTAACAAAGGATAAATTTATTGAATTATATCATAAAGCAACGGCAAATAAATATGACTTTTTTTTGGTTTGATAAATTAACAAATGATACGAGTAAAATGTTTCGCTGTTTTATTGAAAAATATCTACAATAATTTTTATAGAAAATAGTATATAATTAATGGAAAGACAAGCAAAGTACAGAAAACATATAGAAAATCTAAACAAACTTGCACAATCTCAGGCAAAATTTAAGCAGCAAGTACAGCAAGCACGGCGTGGCCAAATGGTTGCAGCAGAAACAGCAGCAGCAGTTCTCAAACCAGTTACTGAAGCTTTACTTGGAAAACAACCTGAAACTGGTCCACTATCAGAAGAAGAATTTAAAAAAAGACAAGAAAAAGGTTTAGTAGGACTAGTTAAAGAACAACAAGAAGCGGCTGCTGGAAAAATTATTGAGAGATCTGAAGAAGAAAAAAGAAGATTAGCTGAGGCACTTGTAGCAAATATCGCTGATCCGGTTGCAAGACAAGCTGCACTAGATCGGCTAATTAATAATCCACTAGAATTTGAACAAAAACTAGCAGGTTTAACTACAATAGAGATTAAAAATATTCTAAAAAATTTATCAGAAAAATTAGAGGATGTTGAAAAGGAGCAAGAAAGAGTTAGCGAGTTGACGGTAAAGTTTATGGGAACTGCTGAAGATCAAAGACGATGGTATATAAAACAAGTAAATAATGAGATAACAAAGGATGAATATAATAAATTTTTAGAGAAAAATAAAATAAAAGATCTTGATAATATAAGTAAATGGAGTAATGAAGAATTTGAGAAATTCACTAATAATTTAACTGTAATAATGAACGACGGTGTTACTGCTAAAAATGAGTTAAACACAGCCATAGGAGATGAAAATATGCTTCCACTTTATGATAGAATGAGATATGGTGTTATTGGTTTACTTGTTAGAAAAACAGCACAAACTAATAGAGACAAACCTTTTAGTAGGGGGTGGGACTTTAGAAGAAAATTTTTTAGACTTGATGAAAGTCGTGTAAAACAATATAGAGAAGAAAAAAAAGGAACTGGAGTTAGAATATTTTCATCAGTTACTGAAATGATTGGCAGATTAATGCTATTGATATCACCAAAAGAAGCTGGAAATGTTGGTGCTGAAATTGACAATGAAATTATTGACATACTTGATAATTTGAGATCAGAAAATTTATTAACATCTGACGAATACGAAACTTTACATCGCGATCTAATCGCGACGATTTAATTTTATAAAAAATATAATAATAAATGTCAGCAACATTATTACTAGACTCTAGCCAATCTGATAAAGATAGCGCAAATTTTTCAGTAAAGTATATTCCGCCAATAGAACTAGATCGTGAAAAACAATATGAAATTGGACTAATTTCCTGCACTTGTTGGCATTCTATGGCTAATGTAAAAACTGGAGTAAATGAGGAATTTGCATTTACTGTTCCTATAC
Source organism: Megalonaias nervosa (assembly GCA_016617855.1). Taxonomy (NCBI): domain Eukaryota; kingdom Metazoa; phylum Mollusca; class Bivalvia; order Unionida; family Unionidae; genus Megalonaias; species Megalonaias nervosa. The sequence continues at coordinate 120,928 of JAECUM010004374.1, read as the reverse complement.
GTACTTCACCATTTGTCACGTGGAAAACAATTAAAATTCCACAAGGAGCTTATAATGTCACTGATCTAAATAAAATAATAAAAGAACTTATAACAAAAAATAAAGGTATCGCTGATAATTTTGAGCTTACACCAAATTATAATACGTTACGCGCTAGAATGAAATTAAAAGATATAACAATTAGTCTTGAATCGCAAACAAGTATCGCACCACTAATAGGATTTTATAATTATATATATCCTGCTCTTAATCGTGATAATCCCGATACGTATGACGGCCAACTGCCAGTAAATATAACTGATGTAAACACAATATTGGTAAATTGCTCTATTGCATCTGGATCTTACTCAGCCTTAGGTAGTAAAGGACAAACAATATACAGTTTTTCACCAGATGTTCCGCCAGGATCTCTGATGCAAATTAGTCCACGTCAAGTTATTTATTATCCGTTAAACGTTGAAAATCAAATAACAGAAGTAAATATGTAATTGACAGATCAGTCTGGAAGACAGTTATATTTTAACAATGAAATTGTTACTTATTATTTACACTTACGCGAACAATAGTAAACATATTTTCTAAAATGATTTGGAAGTAAAATTATGCAACCTCAGATATAATGAAACAGAGAAAAAAGTTTATCGAAGAAAAATAGTCGGAGGATTTTTGGGAAATATATTTGCTAAAATTATAGAAAATGCTCCAGGAATAGCTCATAAAGTTGCACGAATTGCACTTGACGCATCAAAAGCTTTTGCAACTGGAGCTGCATCTGCTGCTGGAACTGCTGTTGGACAAAAAATAGCTGATAAAATAAAAAGCCCACCGCAAAGCGGTATACAGACAATCAAACAAGCTATTTCAGAAATCGCACCAACAAAAGAAACTCAACGCGCAATGATAACAACGACAAAAAAACTTTTATCACCACGAGGAGAACAAATTATACAAAAATTAATATCTAAAGTAACAACACCGAAATAGCTTCACTCTCAAAATTTTGTGTAACCTAAAAAATAAAAAGATGTCTGTTAAAAATTATCTCGATTTAGCAGAAACTTATGACACAGACGACACGGTAACAGAATTTGAATATGTTGAATATCTCGATGAAAATTCTAACGAACCTAATAGGCTGGCGACAGAACATTTGATACTAGAGACGAGGACGTATTTCTACTTCCTCATAAAACAATGTTGGAAGTTCGTGGTCAGAATATAACAGCACCTGCCGCACCTGCCGTAATTACAGCTAACGTAGAAGTAGCTCTTATAAATAATGGTTGGTGTTTATTTAGAAGTGCTCGATATCAGCTGGCCAATCAAACTGTCGAAGATATTTCAAATCACTTACAAGTTGCAAGTACAATCTTAAATATTATTTCGTTTTCCGATGATTACCCCAAATCAACTGCAACTAATATGATGTGGTTTAAAGACACTGGAACTGGGGCAGCTGCACCTGGTGAGTTTTTATTGAGAAGAATTTTTGCACATGGAGCTGATGCCGCTGCAGATGCTGCAATTGTAAGAGGTTTTCTTATTGCTAATGCTGCCAATTTTGGTATAGCCGCACCAGATGCAGCCGCTAATGCAGACGCTACAAGAACCTCACTTACTGCTGCTTGCAATAATCTTGGTATAGCCGCACCAGATCCAGCTGCGGACGGCGTTGCAATGGTAAATTTTGTTAATAATTTAGTTACTGTAAGAAATATACTTTATAATGAGGGTTATGTTAAGAGAAAGGCACTTGCAGCAGTATCACGTCAAATTACAATGATGCTTCCGTTAAGTACAATATTTGGCTTTTGTCGCGATTATAATGAAGTATTTCGTGGAGTTAAACATACGCTTATTTTAAATCGATCAGAACAAAACGACTGCCTGTTTAGGTCAGGCGGAGATAATGTACAATTTATCATAAACAAACTTGCACTATGGATGCCAAGAATAACTCCGTCTATCACTAAAATGGCGGAATTAAATGATATGCTGCAAAAACATACGAATAGAATTTATTTTCAGCAACATAAAATATATCAAGCAGCAGTTCCGAATACCACAGACTACACATGGCGAGTCACAACGACGTCAACTGAACAAAAGCCACGGCAATTATTTGTTGTATTTCAGAGACAAGCTCGAAGTAACAACCAGGAACAAAATAATGCGATATTTGATAATGCTAATGTTAGACGAATATATGCTAGAATAAATTCAAAGCAATATCCGGAGCGAGCGATAGAATGTAATTTTGCAGATGACGCTAATAAAAATATTACTCGACCGTACATGTACTTGCTCGACGCACTGCAATAATATCAAGATGTTGGAGACGGATCTCAGATATCAGTAGAGGAATTTCGTACACTTTATCCGATATTTTATTTTGATGTTAGTAAACATAGCGAGCAAGCTGTAGACAGCACAGCTGATATTGAAATTACTTGGACACTAGAAGAAACTCCAGCTGTACCAATTTATGTATATGCGTTAGTAATAAGCGATAGATTTGTTACAATTGACTCTGTCGGAGGTAAAATGTCAGTCCAAGTTTAATCTGTAACTTTAATAATAAGAGGACAAAATATATTGTAAAAGAAATATATTTGACAGATGGTCAAGTTAAAAAATTAGCAGCTGCTGTTGCAAAGAAGAGGCAGGTTTCATTAAAGGTCAACCATAACACCAAAGGTGTTTTAGGTACTTTAACAAAATCAATGTTAACCAAAAAACAAGTAAATAAAAACGAGCGGTTTTTGTTTTAAATTTGCTGCACAAATGCCTGCAATGTCAAAACAAGGTGGTTTCTTCGGTCCGGCATTATCTGTAATGGCCAGAACGTTAATACCTAAAATTTTGCCAGTGTTAGGTACATTAGGATTAGCAGCAGCGTCTGGAGCAGTATCTGGTGCAACGAAAAAGGCAGTTGAAGGTCATGGAATAAAGAAAATTTTCGTTTAGTTTAATACTTCTTACGAATGTCGATGGTAACAATTTTATGTGACTGATAAATATAATGCCCAGACGAAAAACAGCAAAAAGAAAGACAATAGCAAAAAGAAAAACGACGACGAAAAAAAAAAGACACGACTGAGGAGAAAAGGTGGATTTATTCCAATAGCCCCATTACTAGCAGGATTGGCTGGAAGTCTGTTACCAAATCTGTTAGGAGTAGGACGAGGACTAATGTTGCCAGGAACAAGGAGATGAAGTCTGCGTTAAGTAATTTTGATATACTTGATAAATTAAAAAAAGTAAAAAATTTCAGTGTAGTTTATTCTAAAGATGAACTTATAGCGATTCCATCGCTAGCGTCTCCAGGTTCGTGTGTTATAAATATACAAGATTTTAATGACGGATCTGGCACACATTGGGTAGCTGTTTTTGATAACAATTATTTTGACTCATTCGGAATTCCACCAAGTGACGCAGTAAAAAAATATATGAGTAAAAAAAAAAAAAATTATTCGTCTAATCAAATTCAACCAGTTGGAACTTCCGCTTGTGGATATTATTGCGTAATGTTTATTAAACAGATGACCGAAAATACAGATTTTTTAAAGTTTATTTTGCAATTTGACAAACAACCTTCTCACGCTAATGATGAGATTGCATTAAATTTTATCTAAACTCACTGATATACAATGTCAACATATTGTCTTAAGTGTAAAACTAAAACAGAAAATAAAGATGAAAAAACAGAAAAAACAAAAAATAATAGAATAATGCTGAAAAGTATTTGTGCAATCTGTGGGAAAAAAGTATGTTTTTACCAAAAACAAAGTTGTCCGGAGCGGGTTATCCAGAAATTATTTTAGTAGACGACTGAAACAATATTATCTGAAAAATTTATCAGTTATAAAATAAATAATGACATGCGAGTGCGATTGTGATAGAGATTTATGCCTCGAGCAAAATAAAATTGTTACATATTGTCAGAAATGCAACAATAGAGAAATAATTGGAACAGGTATAGATATACATAAATTTATTGGAAAATTGCCAAAACCAAAAGGCGGTTGGACATTGCCAGGCCATAAATATACTGGACCTTATAATCCTCTTGATAAACAACTTGACGAAAACGATAATCCGCTGCCAGGACAAGAGCCTTACAATCAAGTTGACGCAATAGCAATGCGCCATGATATCTGCTACAGAGATATTGAACTTCCAGACAGCGAACAGAATAAGCATAGCTGCGATAAAGTAATGTTAGACGAACTTTGTGATATGAAGCCTGTAAATATGCGAGAACGTGTTGACCGAAGGGTGGTCCAGGGTTTTATTGGAGCAAAATATAAACTTGGTCTCGGTAAAAAAGAATTATATGATGATCTTGCCTTAGAGCTACATAGACCTAAAAAAAAGGTTTCCGCGACGTAAAGTTGTCGCAAATGCCGTTGATGATATCTGGGCGATAGATTTAGTTGATATCTCAAATCTAGCTCAGTTTAACGTTGGCGCTGATGGCGTTCCAAAGAGATATCTTTTTAATGTTGTAGATGTTTTTAGTAAATACGCGTTTAGTATACCTGCTTCGGATAAAACAGGGACATCGATGACTGATGCGCTAAAACAAATTATTGTTGACACAGAAAGAAAACCAAATAGAATCTGGACTGATCATGGAGCAGAATTTTGTAATAAAAAATTTGAACAGTTTTTAGAACAAAATAACATTAAAAAATATGTTACAGGAAATGAAGGAAAAAGCGTCATCGTCGAGCGATTTAATCGCACGCTCAACGAAAAAATCCACAAGTATTTGACAGCTAAAAATACGAATAAATATATTGACAATTTACAAAAAATTGTTGACGAGTATAATAACACAAAACACAGATCCCTTTCGCTAGGCAAAAGTAAAATATCGCCAAACGACGCGATTGCAAATCCAATATTAGCAAACAAAAATATGTACCGCAGACATAAATTTAAAGTTGGTGATAAAGTTAGAATTTCTTTGACGAAAAAAAAACATTTGAAAAAGGATATACTCATAACTGGAGCGAAGAAGTATTTGTTGTTGATAAAGTACTTTTAACAATACCAGTTACATACTCGTTGAAAGATTTATTAGGTGAACCTATAGCTGGCAGTTTTTACGAGCAAGAACTTCAGAAAACAGAACAAGATATATTTGTTATTGAAAAAGTTATTAAAAAGCGCGGCAACAAAAGTTTAGTCAAATGGCGTGGATATGGCGATAAATTTAATAGCTGGGTACCAATTCGGTCGATTTCATCGACTGCGATCGAATAATATTATTATAAATTTCTTCGTATTTTATTAATACTGATTTACATTTTACTGGTTTACACAGAGAAATTAAATGTAATTTTCTTGCATCATCGACTGGCATTAAATTAAATATTTTAACAAAAATAAAATCGTTTTTTATATTTCTTTGTTGTCCAGTTATTTTTGCGTTTCAAAAGGGTTTTATAAGCTGCCAAAATATTTGATGCTCTGTGATAGTAAAATTAAATTTTATTATTTTTTTAGCAATATGGTACTTAACATCATATCGCCAAGTTGTTGGTCTGCTTAAATGTTTTTCACTAACAACAACATCATCTTCTTCTTCGTCATAGTTATGCAAAATATCATTTTCAGTATAACCAGCGAATCTATCATTAGTAATATTTTCTAATGTAAAATTTGAAACTGAAACAAAATCTCCCGAATGTAGTTTAGCCAGTCTCTCAATTAAGTTCATTATTATAATAATCTTTTGTCTAATTAATAAATGATAAGATGTTCGGAGAAATAAAATATCATCAAAGAGTTAATATACTAAATCACAAAGAATTAGCTGAGGCAATTCGAAATTGTTTGTTGGGACATAGTTTTTATTTTGTTGATGTTATGATAACATTAGGTGATTCTGACAAATTTTTATTAACAGCAGCTGACAAAATAAAACTCGATACAAATAAGATGATAACATTACGATTTAATCGCGACGATGTCATGGAATTTAGTCATAATTGTCTTACTCGAAATGATATAGAAAATATCATTAGTTATCGTATTTAAAACTAAATCTATCAAATTTCAACGTTGACGTTGCTGATTTTGTTACATTATCAGCTACAAATTTTATTGCACGTGGATCAATTTTATTATATTTTGCCGCAGATGCTATTGATTTAAATTTTATTTCTTCTCCAGTTTCGAGATTTATTGAAATCATTTGTCTGGTAGGATTTTTAAAATTAGAACCATCAAAACAGGTTCCACGTCTTGTGTTTTCTTTTGGCGTAACTAAATCTAGGTTTTCCAATGATTATCTGTTTTAATACCATTTTTATGATCAACAACTAAACCATTAGGTATTAGTCCGTTAAAAGTTTCAAACACAAAACGATGATATTGATAATGAACAAAATTAGTTTTTGTTCCACGTACATTAACACCAAGATATCCATTTCTTTTTAAACTTCCAATAACTTTTTTGTTCTTATATGTCTAATAATTCCCTTGTCATTTGTCTCGTATAAATCAAATACTGGATGAGGGTGAAATTCATTTTGTAATGATAAATTTTCAATATTATCATCAGCAACTGCGCTATTTACTCTGTATACTCGTTGTCCTTCTGGAATATCGTTGCAAAACAAAGTATAAATAAAATCTTTTCTAAACATTTTAATTCTTTCTGCATTATCGCGTTTTACTGAAATTAACATACAAGCTGGTGCTGATATGCCAACAGATGTTTAGATTCTATATTGATAACAGAACCTAATGCATTTGGAGCATATAAGTTGTACATTGGGTGTACATTATAAGTTTCTTGCTCTTTCGCTGTCATATCGATATATCGCAAAATTTCTGTCATTATACTATAAGGTTTTTCATATCTCTAATTAGGAACCTTAAAAAATTCAATTAAATATAAAATATTACTATATATATATAAAATGTTAAAATTGCGAGATATTGCTAAAAAGAGCATTATCAAATCAGAAAAAATTGCTCCAGCATTTTCAGGTTATGATAACAGTTACAAACTTGATGATCAAAAAATTTTAGCAAATTTTAATTCCACAAATTTATTTCATTTTTTACAACCTGTTATATCAGAAGAACTTGCGGCTCATAAAAGTATCAAACTTATAGTCCAATATCATATGATTTTATCAAAGTTACATGCGGCTGAGGATATACTTGATGTAATTTTTGAAACAAAAAATTTTGACAGCGAAATTTCATAACCATATTTAACAGCAAAATCGAGAAAAATATTAACTGGAACAAACATTGCCATGGTCGCCGATGAAATACATCAAGAAATAAACAAAAAATTAGAAGAATTCACTTCGTCAGGATCAGGTTGGAAATTTGAAATGATAAAAGAAGTTTTATTTCGCACAGCAAAATATAACGTGCTTCGCGGTAGTTTGTACGTCGATCTCCCTCAAAAAATAAAAAACAAAAACTGCTGTATAAATATCAAAAACAATGATGATAAATGTTTTCAATGGTCTATTCTTTCTGCAAAACATTCTCAGTGTGATCACCCCGGCAGAAATAAAAAGTATTTGCCATACAAAGACGAACTAAATTTTTTAGGAATAAAACTTTTCCAGTGGCAGAAAATCATATACCAAAGTTTGAAAAACAAAACAGTATCTCAGTAAATGTTTTCGGACTAGATGAGCGAGAAAACGTTTACCCGAGATATATCTCAGAAAATGCTACACAAAATACAATAAATTTATTATTTTATCAGGGACATTATTGTTGGATAAAAAACTTTAACGGCCTAGTTGGCAGACAGTACAGTAAAAATAAAAATAAAAAATATTTCTGCTACCGTTGTTTACAAGGTTTTTCTAGCGATGGAAGACTGCAGGAGCATCTCAAATACTGTGTCAATGTTCAAAGAATAAGTATGCCTAGCGAAAAAGAAAAAATATTAAAATTTAAAAATTATGATCATAAATTAAATATTCCTTTTGTTATTTACGCTGATTTCGAGTGTCTACTCGTTCCTGTGGTTGGAGCAGAAAATAATCCGAATAAATCAAGTACTAGAAAAATACAACAGCATATTCCTTGCGGAGTAGCTTATAAAGTAGTTTGTTGCACTAACGATAAATTTTCAACTCCGATAAAGTTATATAGAGGTGAAAATCCTGCCGTATGGCTATTAAAAAATTTAATAGACGAAGTTAATAAAATTTCTAACAGATTATTTAAAGCAGCTCCAATGAAAATAACTTCTAAACAACAACTCGATTTTGATGAGGCAGTTAATTGTCATGTTTGTGAAAAGTTACTGGTGGACTCCAACGGAGTCCGTGATAAGGTGCGGGATCATTGTCATTTGACCGGCCAATATCGTGGAGCAGCTCATAACAGCTGTAATTTAAAATTTCATGCTCCAGATTTTATTCCTGTAGTTTTACATAACTTTCATGGCTATGACAGTCATATCATTGTAGAAGCTTTTGGTGATGAAAATATTAAAGCTAAACTAAAATTAAATAACGTAATAAAATGTATTCCAAACAATTTTGAAAAGTATATGTCAGTGACGCTCGGTAAATTACGTTTTATTGACAGTCTGCAATTTATGGCAGCATCATTAGATGAGCATGTTAAAGATTGCAGTAGTTTCGCTAACTTAAAAAGTTGCTTCGGTGAAAACTATATCAATTTGACAAAAAAAGGTATCTTTCCGTACGAGTATCTCGACGATTGGAGCAGATTTGATGAAACTTCTCTTCCCGATAAAGATAAATTTTACTCGCAACTCAAAAACGAAAATATCACAGATGACGAATACAAATATACACAAGATATTTGGAATAAATTTAATTGCAAAACATTTGGTGATTATCACGATTTATATTTGAAAACAGATGTTTTATTGCTAGCAGATGTTTTTGAGAGTTTTCGTCGGGTAAGCTACAGCAATTATGGACTAGACCCCTGTTGGTATTATTCCTCACAAGGATTGTTTTGGGACGCTCTACTAAAGACAAGCAAAATAGAATTAGATCTCTTGACAGATGTCGATATGTATAACTTTATTGAAAAAGGTATCAGAGGCGGAATTAGCGTTATAACAAAGAAATATGCAGTAGCTAATAACAAATATCTGAAAAATTATGATAAAAATCTCCCATCTAATCATATTATTTATCTGGACAATAATAATTTGTATGACTATGCAATGTCAGAACCAATGCCATGTAGTGGATTTCATTGGATAACTCCAGATCAATTTCTTAAAGAAACTGAAAAAGATTTACCTAGAAAAATTAATCATGATTTTTCCGATATTTCATATTTTGTTGAAGTTGATCTAGATTATCCTAGTTCGTTACACGATCTACATAACGATTATCCGTTTTGTGCAGAGTAAATGATGATTAATTATAGTTTATTATCGCCTGAACAACGAGCAACGACAACAGCAAAAAATTCAATTGTTAATGAGCTAGTTCCAAATTTGTTAAATAAAAGAAATTACGTTATGCATTACAAAAATTTAAAACAAGCAGTAGATGCTGGACTAATTCTGAAAAAAGTCCATCGCGTGCTAAAGTTTAATCAGTCGAGGTGGATGGCAAATTATATTGACTTAAATACGAAACGTCGTGCTGTGGCTAAAACCGAATTTGAGAAAAACTTTTTCAAGTTAATGAACAACTCGGTATTTGGAAAGACAATGGAAAACATTAGAAAAAGAGTTTCTATCGAAATTGTTAATGATATAAATCGCAGGAATAAATTAGTTAACTATGATGGTTTTGTTAGTATGAAAATATTTAATGAAAATCTTGTTGCAATACAACGACGAAAGACAAATTTAAAGTTAAATAAACCGATTTATGTTGGTGCAGCTGTACTTGATATATCAAAGTGGCTGATGTACGATTTTCACTATAATTTTACCAAAAAGCAGTGGCCAGATTCGGAGTTGCTATTTACTGATACAGACTAGCTAGTTTATAATATCAAATGTGAAGATGTCTATCAGGATATTTACAATAATAAAAATCTGTTCGATTTATCAGATTATCCAGCATGTAGTGGATTTCAAGATAATTCGAATAAAAAAGTTATTGCTAAAATGAAAGATGAGTTCATGTTTGTGCCAGTTAGGGAATTTGTTGGACTAAAGAGCAAAATGTATGCTGTCATATTAGATGACAATAAACTTACAAAAAAAGCAGCAAAAGGTGTTCCTCAAGGATATGTAAAAAAGATGATGAATTTTGACGATTTTAAAGCAGCGCTAAACAATTGTGTCAGTTTTATCAAAACAAATGTTATCAGAACAAATCATCATAAACTTGCAACTGATACGATCATAAAACGGGGATTAAGTAATTTTGATGATAAAAGATATTGCAGGGACGGAATTAATACACTAGCGCTTGGACATTATGCAAGTAATTTTGTCTAAACATCAGAAATAATGTTTGAAAATTTAACATTAGTCGATGGAGTTAATAGCAAAATAAAAAAGATAATGGTTAATAACCAGCAATTTTCCTTTGAATTTAACGATGAAATTTCAGGTATTTGTTTTAGTAAATTTGACAGAATCAAACTCTCCCTTATCAGATCAGACGATAGCAAATATTTTAGTTATCTCGGAAGTTTGCACTAAAATATGACAATTTACATAATCCGATAAGCCAGGATCAGTATACAAAAATCAACATAGACCTAGATAGGTCGAAGGTTTTTGTAAAAGATAGTAAGTATCTTCTCAGTAAGATAGCAATGAAAGAACTATTTGAATGTCGTCGTAAAGTGTCTGGTAGAATTAAATTTTATTTGTTCAATCATGACAGTACATTGTACTTGATAGCAAACGTTGAAATATTGTGTGTTGGTCAAGAAATATAACTCTGTATACCATATCTGTTTTAAAAGGGAGATTATACTGTTCCAGCTAAGTTTAAAATCTTTTGTAGTAATCAAACATAGCATATATGCTGTTTCGTATTTTTTTTTTGGCTAATGAAATGTATCTAAAATCTGATGATAATTTTAAGACCTACAAATCCTGGTAGCAGTTCTGTATTTACCGAAATGATATAGCAATTCCTCTTGCATAGACAACATAGTAATTGTAGATTCTCGCTTATAAGTTAAGTCCAACTGCACAGACTCAAATATGCTGTCGTATAATGCTACACGAGACATAATTAGAAATGGCTTAATTTTCGATATTAGCTAATTATGGGAGGGGCGCATCACATCTTTTCCCCATATATTTCTTAACGATAAATACGGGGTTTTAATTTACTCTGTCAACACAGAACAGCGGCTGTGAAAGTTAAGGCTTCATACTATCAGACACAACATTGTTGATTCGAGTCCAAGTTTAGGAGAAAATTTTTCTTTAATACATCGCGAGTCTACCTGGTGAATGTGAAAGGTGAATGTCGAATTTTATGCTGTAAAATCGATTTTATTTCATAATGGATAGGTGGCAAGCATACTCTTTCAAAGGTATGTGAAACTGATATGGACTGCACACGTTAGTCGACTGTAAAGCCTCACATGAACGGCTTACAATTAGTGGCGTGCCAAAATTTCAATATTAGTATACCATTTGATGCGGGGAAAGAGAAAAAACAGCGGCGAGTGGTATCTACGCTCAATTGCAGTTCCTGGTCGAAAAGTGGACAAAGATCCAAGATAAATTTCCACGGCAAAGATGTGTTTCCTCTGGCGACCAATATGAGAGATGCAACCATTGACGAAGAAGTGGTAGTAGAAACTCAACGGCCCTTTCAGGGCTACCCAGATCAATAAAAATGAGAAATATTAATCCCATTTGCCAAATGATTTTGTGAAAGTATGGGGTTTTATGTGCTTGTATACGTCTTTGTCATTGACAATTAAGACTTAAAACTCCATTAGTCTTCTGTGCAATGATGTGTTTGTGATTTTTGGATTTTTAAAGTAGCTTTAACAATTTTAGTAATATTGCTACGATGTTTGCAGCGTGGCAGTTCATAGTAATGTCTGTCAATGGGGCATCATGCAGCAGACATATAGTATCATGTCCCACCCACTGACATTATCCTGACATCAGGCCAACCAGTCCTAATACTAACCTCTTAATGCTGAGCACTAAGCGAGGCAGATGCTAGTACCATTTGCACAAGTCTTTGGTATGACTCGGCCAGGGTTCAAGTCCACGACCTCCCGCATCTGACACTCTAACCACTTAGGCCACCGGAGCGGTCCGATAGCATGTTTGTATGAAAGAGTATAGTAGTGTGTCTATAAACATTTCCTACCCTTGTGTGTGATTGTATGCTTTTGTGAAAGTATGTGGATCAAGACCTCCTACCCTTTTTTTTGGATTCTAGTAGTGTATGCTTGGATTGTTGGGTGTTTGGTTATTAATCAAAAGGTGGGTGCTGGATAGCATATGTGGCGTGTTTGATTCTAGATCAAAATCTTTTGCATTAATATTTACTTTTGTCCATATAAAAATTGTCAACACTTTTTTCCTTAACCATTTTAACATTACACTTTCCCTTGTCCCCATAAACACTTTTATCCCTTTAATATCATTCCTATGTGAAACCTATGGGCCAATTTAACACAGGATTTCTCCTAGTCCCCCAAGTGCCACCACATGTGAATCTATGGGCGCCTATATAATTATCATATGGCCCCCAAGTGTCTCATATAACTACTTATGTTTATTAAATTTTGGTCAAAATATGACAGCTTTCATGATCTGCTTTTGGATCAAGTCCCAGAACCTAATGAAACCTAATTCCATAATTTAAAATGTTATAAAAGTAGGAGAATGTGATGACAACAAGTTCATATTCTATACTTGGGCAAGTCACTTTGCTTCAATTACTGCAGCACTAAATTCCTCCTAGTGTTGCTGTGCCGTAAACACCAAATCAAACCAAACCAAAACCAAAAGAAACAAATCCAATGTGCATGTAAGTAACCTTGATAAAGAACTCGTATTGGCAGAACTAAATACCGTAATAAAAAATAAGCACCAAAGATATGCATTACAACATTTTGTTAGAATAACAACTTCTCTCTATGTTTGTGCTGTTTTGACAGATTCTTTGATGAAATTAAAAGCTCTATATAACTGATGTTTACAGTTTAATATATCAGAATACAGCATTTAAAGATTTAAATCTTTAATTAATTTTTAATTATTTTATAACAAACACAGGTAAAGTTAACAAAAAACAGCTTTATTTCTCAGGAAAATATGTATAAAAAGAAATTTAGTTTATGATTTTAAAGTGAAAAAAAATGAATAAACCAACAATACATATTACTTGATAACATCATTGCTGGATTGAAATATATGCTCATATTTATGTAAAATAAAATGTTGAATTTTGATGATTAATGCAAGCAATGCCTTATAGAGGTGATGAAAGAGCTGGGTTATAATAAGGATATAATTAAAAATACTAAAGTAATACTAAAGTAAAGCACTTGTCAGGGGCAGAATGAGGTGGTGGTGCCTTGAACATAAACAATAAGCGAGCTTCCAGGTGCTTTGCCTCCCATGGGGTTCCACCAGGGGTTCTATCCCACAGATTTCTTGTCTACTTGTAACACTTCTCCTAGACATCATTCCCAGAGCTGCTCCACTTATTCTTTGTTGAAGAACAAAAGTTATATTAACTATTCAATGTAAGTTAGTAACAGAAAACACAATTCATATAATATTAATGGAAGGAGATGATATTGGCCTCCGTTTTGGATGACAATATGTTATTATGAGAAATATTCAAATACATCTAATATTACACATCTCCATATTTTTCTTCTTAAAAATATTCACAAAGGGGTTAATTTACACTAGTTGAATTGCTGTTTTTGTGCCACTCACACACTCCAGCATTTTGTTTTACTGTCATTTATCTAAAAGTTATTTACCAAAGTCTAAGTGAAATTTAAAAAACAGTAAGATTACATAAGTTAGAAGGTTAAATTTATGGCTGACTCAGGACAGCAAGAAAAACATTGTGGTATTTCTGACATCGGTGGTAAATACATTTGGAGAAAACAACAGTAAGTGAGAGAGAGAGAGAGAGAGGATATTCTTCAGGTTTCGTGAAAGGAATAAACACCATACTAGTGACAAATATAATGCCAGAAATGCAAAGTAAATATCAAATACCAGTGATTTAGGTTAGGATATTTTTAAATAAAGGTTGATTTGATGTACATGAATTTCAAAGTGACATAACAAGAATATAATGATAGCTGTGTATAAAGTTATTATAGCACCATATGCAATGATTTGAGTGATGTAATTTGGCTTAATGAGTAAGGGACACTAGTTATCCAACTGGGAATGTTTTCTATCACTCAACTGTCTGGTTACTACAATTCCTTGATGGATCAAATAATGCAATAATTTGGTAATGGAAGAAAAAATGTTTACTACAAAATGGAAAGAAAGAAAAGTCGCAATTTGTGTGTGTGTGTCTGTGTGTTTGTAAATGTGTGTCCGAGATGATGTTGATTTAGAGGAGTTGATGGCATAGACAAGCTTTTGTCCATTATTTAAGTAGTAAAACTTGTTGAATGACATGAAAAGTTTAACTAACAAAATGTTTATTTGAGATGATATTTCTTCTATGTTGCCGATGATTTTATATATGGGTTAGCTACAAAGGGTTCCTGTGCCAGATAATTCAACTCCGACATTTCATCTTTCTGTTGTTTCTTCTTCTTCTTTTTCTTTCTTTTCTTCTCTTCCATCACTGAATCTGATTGTGCAAGGAGACTGATTCCAGGCAAGACTTTCTTAGATGTTACGCTATATGATAGAAAAATAACAGATAAGACATTGTACAGTTTATCAATAGGAATGATAATGATATATGCTTAAAATAAATGATCGATATTCTTACAAATTAAGTTCAGACTTAGTTTTGCTCACACACACATGTACACCCACAAATCATAGTAAGAAATAGTTTATACTGTTTCTTGTCAAATAAGCGCACTACTAACTGTTGCTCTTGTTTTGGGGTTAATGATATTGACTATAAATGATGGTGAGTAAATCTGGTGGAGAAAGATCCCCAAAAAACCCCGATAAGAATCACTGAAACACTGGAAGCTACTGGCAAGCTTTTTCACATGCACACATTAGTCAAGCCCGAGATTCTAACCCATGCATACAGAGGTGAGATAGCAGTGTTCAGTACAGGTGATTTATTTATTTAGTTATTTATTTTGTTGGTTTGGAGGGGGGAATAAAACCAATCATAATAATGTAAAGCTTACCTGTCACTACTGCCTTGCTTACCTAATGGGATGGAAATCCCCTTGTCTGAGCCCATAATTCCAGCCTTCCATTAGATATAACATTAGATATAACATTATAGAACTCGAAAACAGAGAGAACTCAGAACCAGTCTGACTACCATGTAATCAGTTTATGAGGGATACTTTTCGTCTTTGAACTGGCCCCAGCCTAAGCTTGAGCTATCAAAAGTGGATTGAGAGAAGGGAATTTTGCAGCAGTGACAGTTAAGTACTGCATTAGTTTTTCTCCCTACCCCTCCACAAAATCCCCACAGAAACTATGTTTGTACTAGCGGTAATACATTACCTGTAACTATAGCTTTACTGAATTTGCCAGTTCAGAGGGAGGCTGATAGTCTAAAAATACATGGCATAAAAATGATAAACTCACCATTACAGTAGCAGTGTCTACTACTGTAAGTTGGCAGCAAATTGGGCCACTTTATGTGCCGTAACTATCTGGACCCAAGAAAAATATGTTGTTGCTCTGGTGCACAATAAACCAAAAGTAAAAGGAGGAGAACATGGTGTGAGACTGCCAAAACGTGGCTCTCTTAACATCCTCCAATGACGAATAATTAAAATAGACCCATTAAGTAGAAATAGCACTGACTTCATGGGCTTTAATTGCCATGAATGAAAGGTCCATTTCAGTGAGGGGCTGAAAAACTCTCTTAGTATTTAGTACAATCATCCTGGATGGATATCAAGATATCAGCATAGCCATTAACAGGTCTCAAGAGATGCCCTCCACGCTTTCTTATCCCTGTTGAAGAAGGCAAAACTGAGCCATAACAAAGTGTACCTAGATCATCCACAGCACAAATACAGTTGAGACTGTTAATCTCTATAGGGAGTGGGGCTACCGAATTAAGATGTTTTTTTATAAAACAATTGGTAGACAAAGGAGAGAAATCGACTTGTATTTGCTACTGAACCGTAAACAGTCTTTCTTTCCTTTAAACAAAGCATGATGCTCACTACTCGCAGGTGTTAAGGAGAGCAGGAAAATGGTTTTAAGGGCAAGATTATCAAAGGAAGCTTTATCCTGTGGTTCATAAGGAAACTGTAAAAAAAAAGGCTTGAGACACAAATTCTGAGAGAGACGACAATACTTGCAGGTGGGAGATAGAAGGAAACATGAATGGGAGGAGGATTTGATCGCTTCATTTGAGCCCAACACAACCGAAACGAAGTCAACGTCCTACTCCTGAAGAGAGAAGGGACTTCACAACCCAGTGTGTCCCCGATGAGAGAAAGATTGTAGGTAGGGGTATCCTCATCACACAGCTCCTCATGGGCAGTGGTGGTATTACGCTTACCAATAGACGTTTTGGGAAGAAAGGGAAACACTTCTTGTCGCTCATAAAGATGTATCCACGTCCTGCAAATGCTTACAGGGAGTGATGGGGCTGCCCTTACTCGCAGAGTTTGCAGGGGGACAGAAAGGCTTCTCATCCCTCCCAGATCGTCTGGTAGGAAATTACCTGTCCCCCTCTTTCTTGTTTGGCTCTACATGAGCATAAGATGTAAGTTTTCGACCTGTCGCATCTGAACTGATATAAAGCCAAGATTTCCTGGAATAGATGCAGTCCATTTTCCTATTCAGACGAGTAAACACTGAAGACCGGTGCTCAGCAACCAGTGTCACCAGTCAAAGACCAGTCAGGATACAGCCATCTAATGAATAAGCCTCCTTCAGGGTCTCTGTTGCTTTAACTGTGCCTCCATTCCTATGCTCCAACAGAGTACTGTAACTATGTCTCATGACTTTGTGAGATACGTATCCCATACCATCCTGGGATAGAGAAGTGCCTATATGAGAGACTTCAGGAGCATTATTTGTTCCCATACCCTTCTCTGACCAAGGAGTTATATTCTGAGTCCCGTACTGAACCACTGGAGCAGTACTCTTCCCGAGAGAAAAGATCTCATACACTCCTGGATTCAAGGAGATAATAGATCCCATACTCTCCTGGGATTGAGAAATATTGGTGGAATGAGGTCATTTCCTACTCTTACAGGTCCGCCGAGTCTCAGCCAGTTCTCAAATATCGCTAGGCTATGAAAAGAATGGATAACCTTCTGTCTGTATGCACTTTCAACAAAATAAATGTTAAATGAGAATCCCAATGGGCCTTTTTGTGCCCACATATTTCCACAAATTGTGACATCCATGAAAATAATTTATTTACTGCCAAAGGTAGTAAAAGGTAGTACTCGAGAAATACAAAACAATGCAGATATCGTAAATTTAAAACTATAATATCGAAGAAGTGAAATATACTTATTTTAACACAATAGTTTAAATCGTACGGCCTAGGTGAGTATCTATTTGCTAGCAGTAAATTAAAATAATTGAAGCAACAGTCAAAACCTAAATGCTTAAGTAATTAATTCTCACAAAGCAATTACATAAATTTATTTCATTGCTCTAATTTGAGTGAATTGCCTATAGAAAGTACTTATAACTGATATTCAATTCCAAGAATTAAAGAACAAAACATAAAGGGCACTGCCTACATGCACTTATAATCATAGAATTTTCACATTGATGAGCAATGGGAATTAAAGTTCTGAAACCTTAAAAGGGTAGTGACATTTACCCATGCATACAAAATAAGTACTGTTGAAGCAAGTACTAAATGAAAATTCAGAACTGTCACTCTGGAGGAATTACTTGCCTCAGCATTGGGTAACGGAATGGAAAGGGTACGTTACAGAAAACCAATAGATGACATGGCATTATACAGTCTCATAATCTAAAAGGAGAGCTAATTTTGCAATCAAATAATACAAGGACTGTAGTCATAATCACTCTGTCAAAAGCGAAAATTTTTGAATAATTTGCAGACAAACGAACTTGGATACAAAAATGATGGCAATTTTCCGAGAGTGAACTGACAGCATGACAAAGTGGAAAAGTATCCCGCATGAGTCGATGACTTGGTAGTCACTCTGATTCTGGGTTCTCTTTGTTCCAGATTTCTAGAATGTTCTGTATAACTGGAGGTTGGAATTATAAGCTCAGAGGAGGGGACTTAGCGTCACGTAAGATAAGCAAGGTAATAGTGACAATTAATATTACTGCTATTAAACTTTAAACTAAACTCATTCAAGGTATTGTCAGTATAAATGTGCCTACAAATTTTACAAGAAATCTGACAATCCATGTAAAGCAATGCTGAAAAATAAAAGTCAGGAATACGGGCAATTAGGGTGCATAACTCATGCAAATAATGTTGTGGAACACTGAAAATTGAAATCATTCAATGTCTCATCAATATAAAGTCACCGAACAAAAATGTACAAATACATGACTCATGCATTTATCCTGAAGGGTGAACCCTGAAAAGAATGCATACCATGCCAGTGTCCACTGACAGTTAAACACATTCTTGTCGTTTGTGTCGACTTCAACCACGTGAGACAGAAAAGCATTTTTGATGTGAATTCCATGAAACTCTATGATGATGTGCCACCTGATAAAATGTTTGACTTTTTTGTGGGAATGTAGCTTTTATGTTTCAAAACTGTTGACCACATGTCGTAAGCATATTACATGTGGAACTTTTACCTTTTATTTAATATACGTTTTACGGAATTGTAAAGTCTGTATGGCCTATTCTAGTTCATCTTTACATTTGGAAGGATTGATTTTTGGTGCAATTCCTCATTTTATGTTTTCGAACTTTATATTTTGTTGGTACCATGTAATCACTATTGCGCTGAGGTGCCATAAATACACAAAACTGCCTACATGTTTTGTCCCGAGTCGGCTGAAGGAACGAGTTTGATAGGGCGTATGGATTTGTCAAGGCCGTCAGGTATTCATTAATCATATCAAACGAGTTCTTTCACCTGACTTGGTATAAAACACAATGCAATTTTGTATGTATTGTATACCCCTTTTCTATGGTTTCCAAATATTTTTAGCTTTACTATATGTCGATTCACTGCATCTAAAAGGACATCAAAGAAGGCACCTAAGTAGTTCAAATCTGGGTGAGTGATGTTTAAATATGTACTGAACAGCTGTAGTGAATGCCATATCAAACTGGTATATAAAATATTATTACTACATACGTACTAAATTTGGTTGTAATCTAGCACTCCTTGATTAATTATGCTGTCGAGAAAGAAAGAAAGGAGGACGGAAAATAAGGGGATATAACTCTTATGTATGCTGTCACGGAACACTGGAAATCAATCTCTCTCAGGTCTCCTTCATTATAAACTTCATAATAAAGTATTGTACTAAACTTGATTGGAAACCAAAGTGAACAGTATAGGAAACTAGTCGGCATAAATCCTGTAAATTACATCCATAAACTCTAGCAATACACTCTTCAAAAGGTCTTTTGAGTACCAACACAGTACTAAATTTTCTTAAAATCGAGTAAACATTTGTAAAGTTCTGCTATGGAATACAAGGTCAGGAGCATGGGCTATCATGGATTATGACTCTTGTAAATTGTCTTAAAACGCCAGAAATCAGTCGTCCAAAGTCTCAGCAATATAAAGCAGAACAATAAATTTGGTTCAAATACAACATGCATTGGTAATATTGTGCTGTGGAAGACATACTAGGATGGGCAATTAGGAGACATTACTCCTGCAAATGATTCTGTGGAATGCTGGAATTCAAACTCTTTCAAGGCCTCATTAATATAAAGGTGCATATAGTATTTGGTACAAATCCAACAAACATCAGTGAAATTATTCTGTGGAAACCAATATCAGATGGACAATAAACAAGGGGGCATAAATCTGGTAAATGACGTAATGAAACTCTGGAAATACTACTTGTTTGAGGTCTCATCACAGTGAAGTTGCGTGTCAAAACTGGTTAAAGTGCACCAGTCCTTGGGAAAGTAAACTGCAAACATTAAAGTTGGGGAGGGGAAATAGGCAATCATGGACCATAGCTCCTTTAAATGGTGACAGAGAAAACTGAAAATCAAACTCTTCTGAGGTTGCATCAGTTCAGAGTTGGCTAAATAATTTGCTCAAATATCCAACACTTCATGGAACAATTATCTTGCAGAAACCAAACTGCTAATGGATAAACAGATGAACAAACGGAGAACATGATTACTAAAAGTATCTGTCTACTTCATCTAGCTGAGACAAGTCGAGAGACCATGCAAGGGTTTATTTTAAAAAGCAACAGTCGGAGAATAGATTTGCTTTCGTTTCTATCTTTTCTCTCAGATAAAGATAACATATGTATGTCATATATTGACGCAAACAAAAATAAGAGCAGTATTTGGCACCTCATGTATAAAAAATAAATCTTTAATAACATATGCAGGCAATACATCTCATTTTCTGAAGAAATTTATTCTTTGATTTTCATCAGATTCTTCATATGATGTCATAGCTGAGAAATCACTCCAACAGACCTGAAGTGCGAGTTACTTAAGGACTCACAATACTAAGTCAACTCCCAAAGAAAGCCGATAGAAGCACAACATTCGTGAGAGGACATCAGCATAATCACGGTGGAAGTGACCAAAGCTGAAGAATAATGTTTCAAAACATTGGTAAGAAATATCACATTGGTGACCATAACTACTACATAAATGGTAAACTGTCTAAAATTTATATATTTGGTTACACAGATTTAACCACGGTGGAAAAGAGCCAAATCTACACACTATAGCCCCTCTCAGCCTTCATGGTAACAGTTGGTCTATCTGAATGTACTTATTAGCCATCGAAAATCATTCTGATGTAGACAAAAGTTATTAATTTTTTTCGTTATCCACAAATAGAATAAAATTTAGCATCAACATTTATACTGCTGTGCATGCATATGTGGAACCACTCTAAGGCTGTTGTTTTCTATAGGACTCATTCAGCTTCCGTAATAAACCCATGCATAGACCATTTTATCAAATTTATGATTGTTCATAATCAAACCTATATTTCACAGTATAGACCGATCCTTCTGTGAAATAAGTATTTGTGTGACACTATATATGTTTGAAACATGTGTTTTCAATTCTGCACCTAATGAATCAGGTACTAGTTCCAGTAATGAGTGATCCAATATCAAGTCTGAAAACAGAATGAACTTCCATCATGGATAAATTACTGTGTTTATTTTTTTCAGTTGCAAATTAGATTATTTAGCAAATGATTCCTTTTACTAACATCTAACATTGTACTTTTCATATCAACCAATCTTGGACACGCATGCGCGCGTGCGCGCACACACACACACACACACACACACACTGTATTATGTTCACCTATTATTAGACTGGTTCTCATTTATTTTTCAATATAATTAGTAACGTGAGTGCTGAAAACATCTATACTGTAATGACACTTACCCTGTTAAACCATGATGGTATTTGCAAAAATGCACGTTCGCAACCCTTTAAATCAAGCAAAGAAAATACTCACTTCAGGGGTAGATATGGCGGAGGTGTGGGTGACTGTTGGTCATCATCACTTCTTGGAGCCTCCAATCTACGTGGAAGAGTTCTGGGGCTGACCAACAGTTCTAATGGGCAGCAAGAAGAGAATGGAGTCTATCAACAAGCATCTAAAACACACCTACATGCAAGTTAACAATCATTCGCATAGAAATACTAACACATCCTCCTTTACATTTTTGGGAGCTGAATACATTTGAAAAATTGTTATCGATAATTAGAGGTTTGGAACTTATATTATTCATACAGAAAAATTGTATCATTATAAATTAAGATAAACTGAACTATTGCTGATGTGGTGTTTTATGGCAAAGCAACAGGTGTAGGTTATTTAGTGCCGAAGAAAGTGGTGTAAATTGTCTTGCCCGAGAACAAGGCACAGCACCCATCCCTGACTGATCCAATGGTAGGATTCAAACCGGCAACCTTTCGATCAATATGCTGACTCGTGAGTGACTGTCACTCCTTACAGTTTTAACCATCTTTCCAAATAAAATGAACTTCATTGTCAAGGGTATGAAAAATGTTAAAATATAATAAAAATCATTTATCAAATCTATTGTCGCTGACTTTTGCTTAATTTAAAATTTGATTGTTTCAGACTTTCATTTAAAAAAGTGAGGCAACGCTTTCTGTGGACACAGTGACATACACTCATTTTGTGTATATTCGCATCTGCCTTTTATCCAGAAAATAAATGATGAATATGTTGTGGCATGAGCAAAATAAAGTTTAAAATATACATAATTTTTTAATCAAACCTCGGTTTTAAACATATGAAACTAATAAACAATGAACAATTTGACATCTCTGATTATGTTTCCTCACTTTATAAACGTTATATGCATTCTCTGTTAGAACTGATTGTACCCTGCTTCATTTACTTCTGTCAATGTCTTTTTGTAATGGATGCTTCTTCTAAATTAGTGTACGGAAACATTTCCCTTTTCAGTTTTGTTTCTCTCTTTGATTTATTTTAGCTTTCCCACTTACTCTTGCTTTGCATGCATAATATTCAACAATTCAAACATATTTCTTAAAAAGTATTTAATAAACTTTATGGAAGTGTAAATAGCATCATCTATGTCAAATTATCCTCCATACTTTTTATGTGGTGATGAGTCTCACGCCAAGGGACAAACACCACACTATCTGTAAAAGCTTGGTTACAGAGGCAAATAAATAATTTAAAGTGCAGTGCACTCTGGGAGTGAATTGGTTTGAGGAAAGCCATTAGTCGTTAAACATACCTTCTAATGGAGAGATTGGCACCAAGGGGGACATTTCTCTTGATTTCTTTTGAGTCCGAGGTGTATGAGGCCCTGAAGGAGTCATAGTATCCGAATCAAGGGCTTGAACTGGAGATAGATGTAATGATGTTAATGGGTTCCCTGTTGTTAACGCCCTCCTTTGCATATCGTTGTTTTCCTGTGGAAGTAAATATGACCTATTGTTAACATGAGCATCAAACGAACATTTTACCTACATTAAAAATATCCATCTTTATCAATTGCTAAGTTTGCTTGGAGCATAATTTTTTTAATATGCAATGACAGAAAATGACAAAATAAAATTGTAGCATGGTTTAAAAAAGGACATGCAAACATAAACATGTAGACTGAATGCAGTTTTAATGATTATGCACACAAAATACACATTAAGATGGTTTTATATTCTAAACTGAATATACTGTTAACCATAATTATATTCAACATAATAGATAATAATGCATAGTGCATAGGACTATTAGGGGCAGGTAATATATGCACACACTGTTGTGCGGGTTTCACGTATAAACAAGTTAGTTCGTAAACTATACAACATAATTTTTTTATTTTGGAATTCAAAACCAAGCTAAGACAAAAACATCCGTATGTGACCTTCGAGTGGGCCACTAAGTGCCGAATAATGAAATCACTGAGCATGATAATGAGAGGAATGACAAACTGAATTTTGGATCAATAATGAAGTACACTTCCGGGTACCTGTACACCTCAGTAATTACTTCAAAGAATATCCGTTAGCTCCAGAGAAGGTTGTACCATGTGAAGATGGACGGTCACCACTACAGATGTTGACAAAAGATAAGAAGAATATCAAGCCAAAAGTACCTAAGTTAATGTCTATCCTATTATAATAAGATTAAGTACTACATTCACTACAGAAACCTAAAACTTTATCTTCAGCTGGGACTTAAGTTAACCAAGATCAATAGAACAATCACCTTTGCCAGGAACTACAGAAAAAGTTGTTGACAGATAAGGCAACCATCAAGTCTAAAAGATATTTTTTTAATCTAATGAACAGATCTGTCTTTGGCAAATATACAGAAAATCTCAGGCAAAGAATCAGTGTAAGGATTTATAAAAGAAGTATGAAAGTTAGTTATAGACATATATATATATATATATATATATATATATATATATATACATAAATATATATATATATATATATATATATATATATATATATATATATATATATATATATATATATATATATATATATATATATATATATATATATATATACATAAATACATACATACATACATACATATATATATATATATATATATATTTTTTTTTTTCTTTCTCTTCTCACTAAAATAAGAATTATTAGATGGATTTCTTGCCTTGATTAGTTTTATAAACAAGAAGATAAAATTATCTAAAGAATCAATGGTGGATTTGCTGTATCAGAAGATAGCAAGTGGTAATACAAAGCTGTTAATGAAAGAAAGATATTCGCAAAGCATCAGTGCTAAGACATAAAGAAGAATATATAGTACAATGAGACCAATGACAACCCAACATGTGAGATATTCAACAAGAATATACAGTACTATGAGAATAATGACAACCAAATATGTTAGATATTCAACAAAAATATTGTGTACTATGAAACCAATGACAACCCAACAGGCTATATATTCAACAAGAATGGAGAGTACTCTGAGACCAATGACAACCCAACAGGTTATATATTCAACAAGAATGTAGAGTGCTGTGAGACCGATGACAACCCAACAGGCTATATATTCAACAAGAATGTAGAGTGCTGTGAAACCAATGACAACCCAACAGGCTATATATTCAAGAAGAATATAGAGTGCTGTGAGACCATTGACAACCCAACAGGCTATATATTCAAGAAGAATATAGAGTGCTGTGAGACCGATGACAACCCAACAGGCTATATATTCAAGAAGAATACAGAGTGCTGTGAGACCGATGACAACCCAACAGGCTATATGTTCAAGAAGAATACAGAGTGCTGTGAGACCGATGACAACCCAACAGGCTATATATTCAAGAAGAATACAGAGTGCTGTGAGACCGATGACAACCCAACAGGCTATATATTCAAGAAGAA